>QNTS01007643.1:25585-37352 GCA_003317085.1 Hucho hucho
CCTCATGATGCCATCTATTTTGTGAAGTGCACCAGTCCCTCCTGCAGCAAAGCACCCCCACAACATGATGCTGCCACCCCCGTGCTTCACGGTTGGGATGGTGTTCTTCAGCTTGCAAGCCTCCCCCTTTTTCCTCAAAAAATTATGGCCAAACAGTTCTATTTTTGTTTCATCAGACCAGAGGACATTTCTCCAAAAAGTACGATCTTTGTCCCCATGTGCAGTTGCAAACCGTAGTCTGGCTTTTTTATGGCGGTTTTGGAGCAGTGGCTTCTTCCTTGCTGAGTGGCCTTTCAGGTTATGTCGATATAGGACTCGTTTTACTGTGGATATAGATACTTTTGTACCCGTTTCCTCCAGCATCTTCACAAGGTCCTTTGCTGTTGTTCTGGGATTGATTTGCACTTTTCGCACCAAAGTACGTTCATCTCTAGGAGACAGAACCCGTCTCCTTCCTGAGCGGTATGACGGCTGCATGGTCCTATGGTGTTTATACTTGCGTACTATTGTTTGTACAGATGAACGTAGTACCTTCAGGTGTTTGGAAATTGCTCCCAAGGATGAACCAGACTTGTGTCATGCACAAAGTAGATGTCCTAACAGACTTGCCAAAACTATAGTTTGTTAACAAGAAATTTGTGGAGTGGTTGAAAAACAAGTTTTAATGACTCCAACCTAAGTGTATGTAAACTTCCAACTTCAAATGTTTATATGTATGTATGACACTTATTATTAACAACACAACAATTTCAAAGACTGAGTTACAGTTCATAAGGAAATCAGTCAATTTAAATACATTCATTCAGCCCTAATCTATGGATTTCACTGGGAATACAGATATGCATTATGTGACCTTCATGGATCAGAAAACCAGTCACAGTGTGACCTTCATGGATCAGAAAACCAGTCACAGTGTGACCTTCATGGATCAGAAAACCAGTCACAGTGTGACCTTCATGGATCAGAAAACCAGTCACAGTGTGACCATCATTTGCCTCATGTAGTGCTTAACATCTCCTTTGTATAGATCAGGATGCTGATTGTGGCCTGTGGGAAGTTGCCCCACTCCTCTTCAACGGCTGTGGGAAGTTGCCCCACAATTGCACGCTCCCTCAAAACTTCATCTGTGGCATTGTGTTGCCTTACCCAAGTCAATATTATGGCAAGAACAGCTCAAATAAGCAGAGAGAAATGACAATCAATCATTACTTTAAGACATGAGATTTTCCAGATTGACTGACTTTCAAGAACTTTGAAAGTTTCTCAATGTGCAGTCGCTCTCACAGTAAAGGAAGACCCAGAGTTACTGCTGCTGCAGAGGATACGTTCACTAGAGTTACCAGCCTCAGAAATTGCAGCCCAAATAAATGCTTCAGAGTTCAAGCAACAGACACATCTCAACATCAACTGTTCAGAGGAGACTGAGTGAATCAAGCCTTCATGGTTGATTTTCTGCAAAGAAACCACTACTAAAGAACACCAATAAGAAGAAGAGAAATGCTTGGGCTAAGAAACACCAGCAATGGACATTAGTCCGGTAGAAATCTGTCCTTTGGTCTGATGAGTCCAAATTTGAGATTTTTGGTTCCAACCGTGAGACGCAGAGTACGTGAACGGATGATCTCCGCATGTGTTGTTCCCACCGTGAAGCATGGAGGAGGAGGTGTGATGGTGCTTTGCTGGTGACACTGTCATGATTTATTTAGAATTCAAGGCACATTTAACCAGCATGGCTACACCACAGCATTCTGCAGCGATACGCCATCCCATCTGGTTTGCGCTTAGTGGGAATATCATTTGTTTTTCAACAGGACAATGACCCAACACACCTCCAGGCTGTGTAAGGGCTATTTGACCAAGAAGGAGAGTGATGGAGTGCTGCA
Organism: Hucho hucho; assembly: GCA_003317085.1. Lineage (NCBI taxonomy): Eukaryota > Metazoa > Chordata > Actinopteri > Salmoniformes > Salmonidae > Hucho > Hucho hucho. The sequence goes on from QNTS01007643.1 coordinate 27,469, forward strand.
TCAGATGACCTGGCCTCCACAATCACCCGAACTCATCCCAATTGAGATGGTTTGGGATGAATTGAACTGCAGAGTGAAGGAAAAGCAGCCAACAAGTGCTCAGCATATGTGGGAACTCCTTCCAAGTCTGTTGGAAAAGCATTCCTCATGAAGCTGGTTGACAGAATGCCAAGAGTGTGCAAAGCTGTCATCAAGGCAAAGGGTGGCTAATTTTAAGAACGATGGAGGCCACTGTGTTCTTCGGGACCTTCAATGCTGCAGAAATGTTTTGGTACCCTTTCCCCGATCTGTGCCTCGGCACAATCCTGTGTCGGAGCTCTACAGACAATTCCTTTGACCTCATTTATTTTACCTTTTATTTAACTAGGAAAGAGTTAAGAACAAATTATTATTTACAATGACGGCCTAGGAACAGTGGGTTAACTGCCTTGTTCAGGGGCAGAACAACCGATTTTTACCTTGTCAGCTCGGGGAATCGCACTAGCAACCTTTCGGTTACTGGCCCAACGCTCTAACCACTAGGCTACCTGCCGCCCCAAAATGTCTTGGTTTTTGCTCTGACATACACTGTCAACTGTGGGATCTTATATAGACAGGTGTGTGCCTTTCCAAATCATGTTCAATCAATTGAATTTACCACAGGTGGACTCCAACCATGTGTAGAAACATCTCAAAGATGATCAATGGAAATAGGATGCACCTGAGCTTAATTGAGTCTCAAAGAAAAGACACTGAATACTTACGTAAATAAGGTCTCTTTTTTATTTGAAATACATTTGCAAAAATGTCTAAAGACCTGTTTTTGCTTTATCATTATGGGGCATTGTGATGTCATTATGGGGCATTGTGATGTCATTATGGGGCATTGTGATGTCATTATGGGGCATTGTGTGTAGATTGATGAGGGGAAAAAAACATTTAATCCATTGTAGAATAAGGCTGTAACAAAATGTGGAAAAAGTCAAGGGGTCTGAATACTTTCCGAAGGCTCTGTGTGTGTGTGTTACCTCTTTCTTCATATCATCAGGGCAGTGGGGCGTGGCCCGGGACAGGAAGGATGGCAGGTAGGTGTGGAGGGTCATCTCGGGCTTCGCCCCAAAAGCCAACACCTTCAGACGAGGATACAGACGACACAGCTGCTCCTGGAGGCTACGCAGGCAGACACACACACGCAGTCACACACACACAGTCACACACAATAATTGGTTTTATTTATTTCAGTGAAATATGAAGCGAGGTAAATGGACTTCATATGGCGTTGTCTGGGAGACAGGTGTGAGCATAGGTGCCTGAGTAACGGAGCAAACTCAGCAGCTGCTCCCAGAAACAATTTTTTTTACCAGAAAAGCATCATGATCCATTGGGTAATTTGTCATTTTCAATGATTAGTAATGTTTTGAGCTGGTCTGTATTAAAATAGATACGATCATTAATATTGGGGGTGTGGGTGCAGAACGCAAATCGCCTTAAGATGAATGGTTTCGACCACTTTAAAGCTTCGTTCTCACGTGCCACTGTTTTAGAAAGCACTAGTCACTCTGGTTTAGATGAATGGTTTCGACCACTTTAAAGCTTCGTTCTCGCGTGCCACTGTTGTAGAAAGCACTAGTCACTCTTGTTTAAATGAAAAGGCACCTGCAAAAGACAAAATTGTTACATTGGTATTGTTGCTTCCTGTCCGAAGCGCTCAGGGTGTAGTTACATATCATTTGAGCCGCTGTCCCGTTTTGCCTGACGAACAGACACGCAGGGCACGTGCCCTGTGCCCTCCGGCCTCCAGGGGGACCCCAACCAATTGATGCCATTTGGTTTTTGGTTGTCCCAGATAGCTTTGAAGGAAAATGTGTAGACTTGCAGGAAGTTAGCGGGTTGCCATCTATTTTCCAACATCAATGGGTTGAATCACATTGTTAAACTGCTTCCATTCAGTTACAAAAGTATCAGTCCTGGCTGAGCCCCACATGACAGGAGAGCAGCGTGGCTGCTTCACGGTTACAATAGCTGTATGTCCTACGCACCAAATGAAAAACCAAAGGACAATTGTGTCTTGATAAAACAGCTCTGCTTGGCAAGTAGACCAAATCATCCATTTCTACCCTCTTTCCATCAAATATGTATCCTGCTGAGACAAGTCACCTTTAAAACTGTTCATGGTGACAGCACTTCAAACAGCGGTGCTAAAAACTGTCCACGTGGAAAAGCGTTGCTAGGATCACCTCTATAATTCCTCAGACTTTATGATTGTTCTGTTTCTTCACGATTTTTTGTCAAATATGTCACCTACTCACTGTGGTATGTTGTTCAAAAGGTCACTATTTAAAAAATGATAATTTACAAATAATTGGGAAATAATTGATAGTAGCCTAGTCCTGTAACTGCTGGCTACAGATTTGTCCCCAAAAACTATTGGAGGCCTCCCAAGTGGAGCAGTGGTTGTGGCGTCACTACAGACCCCGGTTCCATCCCAGGCTGTGTCACAGTGGTCTAAGGCACTGCATCTCAGTGATGTGGCGTCACTACAGACCCGGGTTCCATCCCAGGCTGTATCACAGTGGTCTAAGGCACTGCATCTCAGTGTTGTGGCGTCACTACAGACCCGGGTTCCATCCCAGGCTGTATCAGTGGTCTAAGGCAGGGCATCTCAGTGTTGTGGCGTCACTACAGACCCGGGTTCCATCCCAGGCTGTATCAGTGGTCTAAGGCACGGCATCGCAGTGTTGTGGCGTCACAACCATGGCCACGTAGCCTAGCCCTCTCCTGAACCATGGCGACGTAGCCTAGCCCTCTCCTGAACCATGGCGACGTAGCCTAGCCCTCTCCTGAACCATGGCGACGTAGCCTAGCCCTCTCCTGAACCATGGCGATGTTGCCTATGTTTCTGCCTCATGTTTCTGAACAGCGTAAATAAAAACCCTGTGGCAATTTGAACCAAAATCCCCAAAAAGATTATGAAGGCTATACAAATCTAAAACCGAATCAAAGTTTAAAGGTCGCGTAGTTAACTGCTGCTTTAGACTGTCTACTGGTGATAATCTACATAGTTACACTGCCAAATTGTAGTGAGTGTTGCTGAAAAAATTAAATAAAACATTTAATTGCTATTTTGACTGCTTGTTGGTCTTGCTTGTGTTTGATATGCTTCCCTAAATAGCTGTATGTAACTCAGTATCTAAGAAGTACAGTGGGGCAAAAAAGTATTTAGTCAGCCACCAATTGTGCAAGTTCTCTCACTTAAAAAGATGAGAGAGGCCTGTAATTTTCATCATAGGTACACTTCAACTATGACAGACAAAATGAGAAAAAAATCCAGAAAATCACATTGTAGGATTTTTTATGAATTTATTTGCAAATTATGGTGGAAAATAAGTATTTGGTCACATACAAACAAGCAAGATTTCTGGCTCTCACAGACCTGTAACAACTTCTTTAAGAGGCTCCTCTGTCCTCCACTCGTTACCTGTATTAATGGCACCTGTTTGAACTTGTTTGAACACCTGTCCACAACCTCAAACAGTCACACTCCAAACTCCACTATGGCCAAGACCAAAGAGCTGTCAAAGGACACCAGAAACAAAATTGTAGACCTGCACCAGGTTGGGAAGACTGAATCTGCAATAGGTAAGCAGCTTGGTTTGAAGAAATCAACTGTGGGAGCAATTATTAGGAAATGGAAGACATACAAGACCACTGATAATCTTCCTCGATCTGGGGCTCCACGCAAGATCTCACCCCGTGGGGTCAAAATGATCACAAGAACGGTGAGCANTGATCCCAAACACACCGCCCGGGCAACGAAGGAGTGGCTTCGTAAGAAGCATTTCAAGGTCCTGGAGTGGCCTAGCCAGTCTCCAGATCTCAACCCCATAGAAAATCTTTGGAGGGAGTTGAAAGTCCGTGTTGCCCAGCGACAGCCCCAAAACATCACTGCTCTAGAGGAGATCTGCATGGAGGAATGGGCCAAAATACCAGCAACAGTGTGTGAAAACCTTGTGAAGACTTACAGAAAACGTTTGACCTCTGTCATTGCCAACAAAGGGTATATAACAAAGTATTGAGATAAACTTTTGTTATTGACCAAATACTTATTTTCCACCATAATTTGCAAATAAATAAATAAAAAATCCTAGAATGTGATTTTCTGGATTTCTTTTTCTCATTTCGTCTGTCATAGTTGAAGTGTACCTATGATGAAAATTACAGGCCTCTCTCATATTTTTAAGTTGGAGAACTTGCACAATTGGTGGCTGACTAAATACTTTTTTGCCCCACTGTACATGAAATCACTTGACTGCCTTCGTGTCATGCTTATGTTTAGTTTGCAATAAGGTTACAACCAACAATACATTTTGTAGGAACATGTCGATCATGTCTTTTGTGCACAATATGCAAATAGCTGGATGTATCCAAACTCCAATGCTAAAAAGAGACCGTGCTTGCAGCATGGAATGCACTAGTTGGAACATGTATTTCATGCACAACATGAAGTTAGACAGAAACAGTACATAGCTGCTGCCTCAGATAAAAAGTCCCACACATGCGCAGAAATCTCTGTGTTAATAGCACAGCCAATCGGGTTGCAGAAAATCTGGAACCACAGCTACTCCAGAAGCACAAAAATAGTTGTGTTCTGTTCATTAATATGGATTCCCCCTGTTAACGAAGAGTGTAGAATTGCAAGAAAATTGTTAAAATCCATAGTTTTTGCACTCCCACTTTCAGACAGTCAGGCGTCCGTGTGTGCGCGTTACCTGGGTGACAGGGCGTTCTTCGGCATGTAGGCGAAGTCCAGCAGAGGGAAGAAGTCTTTAGGTCCCATGACCCCAAAACCTTTAGTCAGGTTAACATGGAGCCTGGAGAACACACACAAAAACGGCATTTTACAAAAACAAAGTACAGTGTAACATTGAAGTTCAACCCATCCACACCTCCAACTGTCCCAAATCGACCCCTTAACCCTAAGCCCTATGACCCCTAAACATTTGTTGAGCTCAGATGATCAATATGGTAATAGCTCCACTCTGCCTTCTGATAGGCTAGGTAGATGGAAGTTTAACCATTACTGTCTATACCAATCAAATCCTCTCAGATCTCCACACGTGCATAGGGTGTAGGGTCTAGGGGTCCATTGGGGATTGGGCCCTAGTCTATACTACTGCAGCAGTCTCTCCAGGTAGGGTAGGGGTTAGAGGTCAGGTACTTACAGCAGCAGTCTCTCCAGGTAGGGTAGGGGTTAGAGGTCGGGTATTTACTGCAGCAGTCTCTCCAGGTAGGGTAGGGGTTAGAGGTCAGGTACTTACAGCAACAGTCTCTCCAGATATGCGATGGCGTAGGAGGACAGGGCCTTCACCCCCAGGACTGGCAGCATGATACCCAGCCATACTGCAACACACACAGTTAATCCTTAAGGTGAGAAGATTGAATGCTGAGCTGTAGTCAACAAACACCATAGTGCCCTCAAAGCTCATCATTAAGCTAAGGACTGGGACTAAACACCTCCCTCAAACTGGATCCTGGACACCCTGACGGGCCACAGCCAGGTGGTAAGGGTAGGCAACAACACATCTGCCACGCTGAACCTCAACATAGAGCCCCTCAGGGGTGCGTGCTTAGTCCCCTCCTGTACTCCCTGTTCACCCACGACTGAGTGGCCACACATGACTCCAACACCATCATTAAGTTTGCTGACGACACAACAGTGGTAGGCCTGATCACCGACAACGATGAGACCGCCTATAGGGAGGTTGTCACTGCCAGGACAATAACCTCTCCCTCAATGTGACCAAGACAAAGGAGATGATTGTGGACTATAGGAAAAGGATGGCTGAACAGGCCCCCATTAACATCGTAGGGGCTGAAGTGGAGCGGGTCGAGAGTTAAGTTCCTTGGTGTCCACATCAACAAACTATCATGGTCCAAACACACAAAGATAGTTGTGAAGAGGGCACAACAACACCTTTTCCCCCTCAGGAGACTGAAAAGATTCGGCATGGGTCCTCAGACCCTCAAGAAGTTATAGAGAGCATCCTGACCAGTTGCATTATTTATGTTATTTAACTAGGCAAGTCAGTTAAGAACAAATTCTTATTTACAATGACTGCCTACCCCGGCCAAACCTTAACGACGCTGGGCCAATTGTGCGCCACCCTATGGGACTCCCAATCACGTCCGGTTGTGATACACCCTGAAATCGAACCAGGATCTGTGGTGACGTCAATAGTATTGAGATGCAGTGCCTTAGACGCAGTGCCACCCAGGAGCCCCATCACTGCCAGGTATCTCTTCGGCATCTGACAGTAAGGGGAAAGGGGGGGGGGATACCTAGTCAGTTGTACAACTGAATGCCTTCAACTGAAATGTGTCTTTCCGCATTTAACTCAACCCCTCTGAATCAGAGAGGTGCGGGGGGCTGCCTTAAAATCAACATCCACGTCTTCGGCGCCGGGGGAAGTGGGTTAACTGCCTTGCTCAGGGGCAGAACGACAGATTTTAACCTTGTCAGCTCGGGGATTTGATCTAGCAACCTTTCACGGTTACTGGCCCAACACTCTAACCACTAGGCTACCTGCAGAGGGTAGTGCATACAACCCAGTACGTCACTGGGGCCAAACATCCTGACATCCAGGACGTATATACTAAGCGGTGTCAGAGGAAGGCCCCAAACATTGTGGGGGATGTGTTGTTACCTACCCTTACCATCTAGGGGCGGCCGGTCAGGAAGTCCAGGATCCAGTTGCAGAGGGAGGTGTTTAGTCCCAGGGTCCATAGCTTAGTGATGAGCTTTGTGGGCACTATGGTGTTGAACGCTGAGCTGTAGTCACTGAACAGCATTCTCACGTAGGTGTTCCTTTTTGTCCAGTTGGGAAAGGGCAGTGTGAAATGCGATTGACATTGAGTCATCTGTGGATTGGTTGGGGCGGTATGCGAATTGGAGTGGGTCTAAGGTTTTTGGGATGATGGTGTTGATGTGAGCGATTACCAGCCTTTCAAAGCACTTCATGGCTACCGACGTGAGTGCTACAGGGCAGTAATCATTTAGGCAGGTTACCTTCAATTTCTTGGATACATGGACTATGGTGGTCTGTTTGAAACATGTAGGTATTACAGACTCAGTCAGGGAGAGGTTGAAAATGTCAGTGAAGACATATGACAGTTGGTCCGCGCATGCTTTGAGTACACGTCCTGGTAATCCGTCTGGCCCTGCGGATTTGTGAATGTTGACCTGTTTAAAGGTCTTGCTCACATCAGCTATGGAGAGCATGATCACACAGTCGTCCGAAACAGCTGGTGCTCTCATACATGCTTCAGTGTTGCTTGCCTCCAAGACATTGAGCTCATCTGGTAGGCTTGCGTCACTGGGCAGCTCGCGGCTGGGTTTCTCTTTGTAGCCCGTAATATTTTTTAAGCCCTGCCACATCCGACGAGCGTCAGAGCTGCTTTGCCTGTTTAATGGTTTGTTTGAGGGCATAGCAGGATTTCTTAAAAGTGTCCCGCTCCTTGAAAGCGGTAGCTCCAGCCTTTAGCTCAGTGCGGATGTTGCCTGTAATCCATGGCTTCTGGTTGGGAAAAGTACGTACGGTCACTGTGGGGACAACGTCGTCGATGCACTTATTGATGAAGCCGGTGACTGAGGTGGTATACTCCTCAACGCCATTGGATGAATCCCGGAACATATTCCAGTCTGCTAGCAAAACAGTCCTGTAGCGTAGCATCCGCGTCATCTGACCACTTCCATATTGAGCGAGTCACTGGTACTTCCTGCTTTTGTTTTTGCTTGTAATCAGGAGGATAGAATTATCGTCAGATTTGCCAAATGGAGGGTGAGGGAGAGCTTTGAATGTGTCTCTGTGTGTGGAGTAAAGGTGGTCTAGAGTTTTTTTCTCCTCTGGTTGCACATTTGACATGCTGGTAGAAATGAGGTAAACGGATTTAAGTTTGTCTATATTAAAGTCTGGCTTCTGGATGAGCATTTTCTTGTTTGCTTATGTCCTTATACAGCTCGTTGAGTGCGGTCTTAGTGCCAGTACCGATTTGTGGTGGTAAATAGACGGCTATGAATAATATAGATGAGAACTCTCTTGGTAGATAGTGTGGTCTACAGCTTATCATGAGGTATTCTACCTCAGGCGAGCAATACCTCGAGACATCTTTAATTTTAGACATCACGCACCAGCAGTTAAGACAAATAAAACACAACCCCGCCCCTCATCTTACCAGACGTAGCTGCTCTGTCCTGCCGATGCACAGAGAAGCCAGCCAGCTCTATATTATCCGTGTCGTCGTTTAGCCACGTCTCGGTGAAACACATGATATTACAGTTTTTAATGTCCCGTTGGTAGGATAGTCTTAAATTGTAGATCCTACGCTTTGTTTTCCAATGATTGCACGTTGGCCAATAATACGGAGGGTAGTGGTGGTTTACCTACTCGTCGGCTAATTCTTACAAGGCACCCCGCCCTCCTCCCCCTTTTCCCTTTCTTCACGCTGATGACGGGGATTTGGGCCTTCTCTTGACAAAAGCAGTATATAGTTCGCGTCGGACTCATTAAAGAAAAAATCTCAAGTCCAGTTTGAGAAGAGTAATCACTGTTCTGATGTCCAGAAGCTCTATTCGGTCATAAGAGACAGTAGCAGCAACATTATGTACAAAATGACTTAAAAACAAATGTGAATAGCACAGAATAGCACAGTTGGTAAAAGGCAGCCACCCCCCTTCCGGCACCATTATTATCATCTTGTAAGTTAGGTCTCCACCTGCATGTGACAAATAACATTTGATATGAGACACCTTGGATTGAATCCTGGCCTGGGTGTATATATGTGCAGTGTGCGTGTCACCTCGTAGCCCCTGGCTGAGGTCGTAGTAGCCAGCCTGTCCCAGAGACCACATGATTGTCAGACACTTGACTGGACGGTTCTGAACGGACCGCAACAACTCCAGATACTAGATAGAGATATAGAGAGAGGAGAGAAGAGAAGAGAGAGACATTGTATATAACTTACACAGTGTAACCATCATCCATGTACATGTTTATTTACTAGCCATTATTTTAATAAATCGTATTTAATTAAATATATTGACTGAAGATTCCAATACAACAGCAGTAGTAGTGTTGTACCTGTATCCATGATTCCCCAATACAACAGCAGTAGTAGTGTTGTATCTGTATCCATGATTCCCCAATACAACAGCAGTAGTAGTGATGTACCTGTATCCATGATTCCCCAATACAACAGCAGTAGTAGTGTTGTACCTGTATCCATGATTCCCCAATACAACAGCAGTAGTAGTGCTGTACCTGTATCCATGATTCCCCAATACAACAGCAGTAGTAGTGCTGTACCTGTATCCATGATTCCCCAATACAACAGTAGTAGTGTTGTACCTGTATCCATGATTATACGTACTAATACTACTACCACTGAAATGAACTGGATTTCATTAAACTGGATTTACTGAAGTGCTGTACCACTATACTGCTTTGGCAATATCTACTAATTGTATTTCATGCCAATAAAGCAATCTGAAATTGAGCGAGAGGGTGGAGAGAGAGAGGAGAGGGAGTGAGCATTTGATTGGTCAGTATGAGACTAAATCAGAGCATACAAAAATGTACTCTCAGACACAGACAGAGCACTAGGATGGACGGACACTCACGTCAGGCAGGTTCTGTGTAGCCATTCTGGGCTTGTCTTGTAGGATGGCCTGGATACACACCCGGTAACCATGGAGAGGCTCTCCTACGGAGAGAGAGGAGAGTTAACTTAAAGCTGACTTTATACCCTACCCAGTACGCAACACAACAACTAAATATAGCTACGCATTAACTAAATATAGCTACGCATTAACTAAATATAGCTACGCATTAACTAAATATAGCTACGCA
>QNTS01007644.1:18667-41333 GCA_003317085.1 Hucho hucho
GGGAGGGAGGGACCGAGGGAGGGAGGGAGCGTGAGCTATTCGCTTGCCTCAGCGAGTGCCTGCTGATGTGAATGCCTCTCTACCATGCGCATTTGACCAAACAAGTGGCGGCGGAGGGACTGTTTCACCTGTCGCTTAAATTATTTTCAGCTTGCAGAGAAACCACAGGGGGAGGTGAAAATCAAGGGGGAATTATTCGATTTGATTTGCTACATACGTTTAATATTGGAACATTATAAAATGTATTTTCCTGTTCAAATAGAGGAAATGAACCCCGCAACGATATTCAGCCTAAAGCGTAAGACCAAAATCGACTATTTATATAGGTCATTTGCTGAAATAAATAGCCTATGGTACATTGTGATCTGATGAGACAATAGTCCACAGGACACTTAAACGAAAAATGTTGACGCAATCAAGTTTGTTTGCAAACCAAATGTTTAGGCTAAAGCACTATTAAATAGTCAATATAGGCTACACAATATTAATAATTAGGAGCCGGTGTAATCACTGTGTAACGACATAATAATGGCAATAACAACCAGCAAACGAATGATTGCCTCTAACACTTCAGGCTATATAATTAAAGTATTAGCCCAACTGTCTCAAATAAGGGGGAACGTCGTTTCATCCAGATACGACGCATCTGATAAGCAAGAAATAATCAATGGCTGGAGCTTATCGTTAGAAACGAATCATGTTTTGATCAAAACCATGACTCTCTGTGTGTGGGATAGCCTATTCGAATTGAATGGCCATATTAATTCAAGGCTATTCCCTAAGGGAAAGGATGACATCGGATCCGATTCATTAATAGTGTCAATCTTGAGTGAGTGGGCTTTATTGACATCCGGTGATGCACTTTGCGGAATGACATGTGTGTTTGTGAACTTCAGATTTGTTGAGGAAGACGACTGCAGTGAGTCATGGACTATTACAACATGCCAGCTTGACGTGTGTCAATTTACACACTGTTCTACTTCACAAAAACATTTCATATCAGCAGCAGCGGGATCAGTTATATGTATTTTAGATCAATTATTACTGACAGTTTACAACTGCAAATACCATAGCCGAAGACCTTGCGCATGAGCGCGCTGTCTGTTGCTCTCGCTCACCTGACTGTGCTGTGCTCGGCCTGAACACCACGAAAGAGATGAGGAGACATCGAAGACACAGGGGAAACTTCATTTTGCACGGTTGCTGACGATAACTCCGGTAACTCACATGTCCAATAAGGTATCCCGTTATTTAAAAGGAAATATCGGCTCTTGACAGTTTCAGAAACTGGGTCCCCACGCGCGCGTCATGGCGTCCTCCGTTTGCCCAAATAGTTCAATGCACAAGTGAAACGCGACGAAAACAGAATGTTCGTTTGTAGTTTTTATGGTGACCAATGTTTTGACTGGTTTTTACCCCTGATACTCCATGCCATTACTCCCCACACTACGATCCAGCCGACGGCTGGGGGGGGTTTGACACACCCCTTCAGTGCGGCTAACACCTCCTACAGTCCACTGATTGGTCGAGGGAACGGCTCTGAGCTTAATAAACACGCCTATATCACTTATCACCTTCTCCCATTGGCTCATTAGGATTGATATACAGTTGTTCTCGTGATGCGCTGTGTTACACCTGTCTCAGACCCTGGCCTATACACTTCCCTAAGTGTGCGTAAAATGCGCATAGCCAACAATTGCATCAGAATAACTGTTTGTATGCGAAAAGTATTGTGAGTTTCTATTTCACATTCTCTTCAGAAGTTGTATTTGTTGACAGAATAGGTGTAGACATTCACTAGTCGTATTTGAATAGGCCTTTGGCCTACAGTACACGTAACCTTACATTGATGAGAATAATTGTGCATACTGCATCCATTGAGAGCATGACGTGCCCAAACCAAAGTAGGTTAAGCACAGAACCCAGATAGGCCGTCGAGAGCAAAATGATTAATATAATTTTGTGAAACCAATTAGGCCTGGTTTTTTTTTTGTCGATGTCAATCAGAAAACGAAATATTTTCTCAAAGTAAACAAATTGCCGTGAGAGAAATGGCCAAAACACTCTAATGAATTAATGATGTATATGTCGCTGCCTCTGGGTCTCTCCGTGTCTGTCGAAGTGCTATGTGGGGTATAGATATTATATGGACAATGATACTTTTACAGTTACAGTCTCTGTAGGATTCTAACAACATACTTCCAATAACCACAAGTGGGCCAAACTGGATAGGCTTACTATGCATTTCAACATGGGTCCAACTGTAGTACAGTAGCATCCCCTGTAGTCCACACAGTGATTTGAATAACTGTTTATGCTTATAATCAGTACGATGTAGGCCTACTCCTGTGTCTTACAGGGGGAAAAGCATAGTAGGTCAACATCGTATTAAAGGTAGGTCTGTTGTTATAAAAAAATATAGAAATATGATACAAATTAGGCTAATCTACTGAAGTAGATTATGTGCATATATATGTATGATAGTTGATGCCTTAGTAATGGTAAATATGTAAGTCTTCTAACCCACTACACTCTTAGAAAAAACTGATCCAAAATGGTTATTTAGCGGTCCCCATAGGAGAACCCTTTTTGGTTTCAGGTAGAACCCTTTTGGGTTCAATTTAGAGCCCTCTGTGGAATGGGTTCTACATGGAACCCAAAAGGCTTCTACCTGGAACCAAAAGGGGTTATTCAAAGGGTTCCCCTAGGGGACAGCCAAAGAACCTTTTTGGGTTATAGATAGCACCTTTCTTTCCTAAGAGAGACCCACTGTACACCAACAGGTCTAACTTATATGACAGGAGCCCCTCATATTGGTCACTGGCTATTATCTGCTGCCATCTAGGGGATCGTAATAAGATACATCTACTTTTATTGGAGAGATTCTGGATTCTGGGGTGGTGGGGGAAACACAAGATCCATTCACATATCAAATCAAATGTATTAATAACGCCCTTTACATCAGCAGATGTCACAAAGTGCTTATACAGAATCCCAGCCTAAAACCCCAAACAACAAGCAATGCAGATGTAGAAGCACTGTGGCTAGGAACAACTCCCTAGAAAAGGCAGAAACTTAGGAAGAAACCTAGAGAGGAACCAGGCTCTGAGGGGTGGCCAGTCCTCCATCACAAACCCTCAATCATACTGATCTCCAGCAGGACTTCTAATAAATAGGAGTTTCTCATGGGCAATATCAGAGCTGCAGCAGACACTGCATACTACCAACAAAGCCAGACTCCAGTGCATTACATGAGAAGGATTGATAGTGTGCCCACTGGCCACTTCATTAAATGAACAATGGAATAAAGCTTTAATATGTATAATGGAATAAACCAACTGATGGATACATTAGGGAGGTTACACCACCTGTGGGAGAGAGCACAGGATATTGTATACAAGGCAATTACATTTCAATTATGGTAACAAATATATATAATTGGAAATCTTGACAATATGACAATACAACATCTAAATCATACAGCCAACCCTGGCTGTGGTAGCCTACGATGTCCGTTGTGCTACCTCAACAGTCCTGCGCGCTCTCTGTGGTATTTTGGGCACTATAGGCTACTTAGAGTACAGTGGTAGACCTCAACAGCAACAGAGTAACTTTAACCAGACATTTCTTGTTTAAAAACTATGAACAAATAAAATGTATTATATACAGAAGCATAGCCGCAGGAAGTAGTTTGGGGGGGGAGAAAGTTTTGCACTGGCGCTGTGCAATTTTGAATGAATACTTTTTATTCTGTTTTTTCAGGGGGTTCTGCAGCACCCTCAACACCCCTACTTCCCGCGACTATGCATGGAAGTTAACCAACGATTTAACACTGATATATGGATGGCTCCACGACTTGGGTGTCGCTCCTGTCCCCGTTTAAAATAGCCAACTGGCGTGAACAATGGCTTCAGTTGGAGCATGCATATTCATTTGATGAATCAGTTATTGCAAAGTACAAGGAGTAGAAAGAATTAGCGCATCAATACACTGAAGAAGAGAACACGAGTGAGAAGTTAGGTGACTGCCGCGTCTCTTCCGTGCCATCCATATTAAGAAGCTATGGCACTAGACTGTACATCGCTGACAAAACTAACCCTTGTTTTATGTGTGGCAGGTAAGTGTGATTTGATCAATTATATATAATAGCTAATGCTATTTGTTGTTTTGCTTTTGTTTGCTGGTTGTTTTTTTGTGTTTTAATTTGATGCAATATGCCTCCCTGGCGCACTTCCTATTCTTCCCAGATAGCCGAACCGTACCAAGTCGTCTACAAATGACTTACATTGACCTTTTTTAGTTTGAAGTAGCCTATAAAGCTTATTGCGTAATCCAAACGTTTGACCATTACGCAAAACATAAACAACATTTTAAATGTGTGCTGTAGAATGAAGCTAAGAATGAACATGTCATATTTTGACATTGAAACATTTTCAACTTCATCGATTATTGACGTTATAAAAGGGAAGTGTCCAGTACTATGATTTTGTACAGTATTCACATAGAGCATCTGGTCTCTAAGCTTTGGCCATCAGCTTTCATAGGAAGATGTCTTTCGAATTATCTCCTCACTGGGAGCCTACACATGATCGTGATGAATATAAAAACATGTTCTCACAATACTGGACAAAACAGCTGACCAAGGTGAAGGATATCTGGGCCAACCTGAATGAGGCAGCAGCATCAAATGCATGAAGATGCAGTCAAAGTCAATGCAAAGCTTTCTAGGAATTGGTCTATATGCATTTGACACAAAGCTTATTTATTGGGCACACACTGGTTGAATCAACGTGATTTCAATATATTTCAATGAAATTACGTTGAACCAACGTGGAATAGACGTTTAATTGCACCCTAGACTGTTCCCTCTGCACGGCAAGCGGTACCGGAGCGCCAAGTCCAGGTCAAAAAGGCTTATTAACAGCTTCTGCCGGAGAAGACTCCTGAACAGCCAATCAAATGGCTACCCGGACTATTTGCATCGACCCCACCCCACCCCCATTTTCTACGTACTTGTACATATTACCTCTAATACGTCGACTAACCGGTGCCCCGCACATTGACTTTGTACGGGTCCCCCTCCTGTATATAGTCTCGCTATTGTCATTTTACTGATGCTCTTTAATTATTTATAATTTTTCTATTTTCTTCTCTTTTTTATTTCTTTTTTTTCTTTTTTTTAACTTCAGTTTATTTTAGTAAACACTTTCTTTACACTTATTTTTCTTAAAATGCATTGTTGGTTAAGGGCTTGTAAGTAAGCATTTCACTGTAAGGTCTACACCTGCTATTTTCAGCGCATGTGACAAATACAATTTGATTTGATAATTGACATCTGTGCCCAGTGGGTTGTCCCCAATTCACCCACAGGAGGATATAATTACTCATAGTATCCTAATTATAGATGGCTCTCAAATTACATTAGTCAGAGTTCAGGTTGAAAACACCTCTGTAAACCCCTGGGGCTCCACACCAACTCACCAGCTGGACATTTCTCCACATGGACAATCCTCCACCTTGGACTGCCTAACCTTGTGTTAGTGCGTAGATGACCATGTAAGTGGACATTGAGTGGCTTAGCGTTTATTTACAGACAGCGACGAGACCTTCTACAGGGTGGAGGTTGCCCTGGCAGAGTGGACCTTTTGACCCTCTCCACTGCAGCCCCGTCAATGTCAATAGGTTGTGAGCTGTAGTCAATGAACAGCATTCTCACAGTGGAATAGGGGCGTGTTCAGAACACTGGCGATCGCGTCATCTGTGGATCTGTTAGGTCGGTATACACATCCTAATGGGTCCAGGGTTTCAGGTAAGGTGGAGCTGATGTGGTCCTTGACCAGCTTCTCAAAACACTTCATGATGAAAGAACTGATTACTATAGGCAGAGCGAAAGTCATTTAGGCAGGTTACCTTTGTTTGCTTGGGTACAGGGACAATGGTGGACATCTTGAAGCATGTGTGGATGACAGACTGGGGCAGTCTATTCTGGTGGTCCGTACTGGTCAGGTTAAGATGTTTCATTCGAGACATGGGTTCAAATAGTACTTGCTGTCTTTAAAATACTTTAAGATGCATTAGATTGAGCTTGCCTAGTGCAACGGAATGGTCCCAAAAGTGCAAACCTTGTCTGTCTGGTACTCCAGGCAGGCTCAATCAAACGCTTATTAACAAAGGGCATTTGAATCAAGATCTTCAACTGTATGCATCAAGCGTCTCAGAGTGAGACTGCTGATCTAGGATCTGGTGCCCCCTGTCCATATAATCTTATTGTTTGTGATCTTAAAGGCAAAACTGATCCTAAATCATCACTCCTACTCTTAGACGCTTGATACATTTAGCCCCTGTTTCATAAACATGCTGCGTCCCTGATCGCTTCCAACAACTACACTACATTCTGATGACATGTTCCTTCCCCCAGTGAGCGGCTGCAGCGGTGCCCACAGGAGGGCCATTCCATCGCTTAGCAGCTGCAGCGGTGCCTACGGGAGGGCCATCTCTGACTTCTGTGTGACCAAGTTCAGTCTGGACATGGAGGCCCTGGACCAGAGCCTGTGGTGCAGCTGGTCCGACACTTTTCAGTCAGTAGAATCTATATTATTCACCTCATCCTAAATAAAAATAGAGTTGAGTTCTATTACATTTACTTGAATTATGTCACTGTATTATTTGGCAGCCCTTGCAAATGATGCTCTACCAGTTTAGCAGAGGTCGTTGTCTTTACAAGACCGTTCCATCTGGAGAGCTGTTTACATGTCTATCACCATAACAGACACACAGACAGAAGGATTCCTCATAGGAATGTTCCTGTGATGTGCAAGGATTGTTTCCAAGAGACCATTCCCTTAATGTGGAATCGAATTTCCCCAGAAAGTGGTTACTATGTTCTCAGAACTTAAGATGTGAGTGTTCTATACACATTTCATGGAAACATGGCAAAAACATTCATGCGTCCAGGTTTCTGTGGTTTAGGAGAATATTCCATCAATGTTCCACCTAACATGGTTGCCATGTTCTCAGAGCATAAAATATTCATGTTTTAGACATGTTTCATGGGAGAATTGCAAGAACATGTGTCCCCCAAAAAATGTATTACTGTTTCAGAGCCAATCAAGGGCCTGATTGGTGAACCACTGATCCGTTCATAGTTCTTTGTCTGTTGGCAAAGTTAAGGATGCTCACACATAGAATGTTTTCAACTTACATATTTGACACACTTTGACATACAAGATTAAATGATGCATGTTAATTTATAGAGTAGTTATTATTCAACACATCCTCAACTGGGATTTGAACTCACAACCTTTTGGTTCACAGTACTTGGATCTTCCTGCTACACCATCATGTATCAGTTAACCTGACTATTGTTTAATCAGTGATTTTATTGACTTATTTAAGCAATTGAAGGGCTTTCAGTATAGTTGTGTAATGTTGGTGGGGCATATCAACCTGTTTGAATGATACTCCTGAATCACTATGATCAATAAAATATTTTATCTTGAGTGTACTTTTAACAGAGCTGAGATTTACTTCAAAGTGCATTCACCCTGTTGCTTACACCGACCAAGTTGTCTCAGATCTAAACAAGTGCCTAGGGAGAAGGGTTTAGTGTTTCTTCTGGACAGGGCCTATAAGGACATGCAAGAACATTTCTGTGTCCAGTTGTCATTAAAACATTTTAATATGTTCCACCATCATCATATGTTCCACAACTATCAAATCAATGATGAGAGAATAGTCAAATGAACTGATAATTGACACAGACGTTGTGGTTTAGCAGCACGATCTAAATGTTGTGAACCATGAGGTTGTGAGTTCAAATCAAAGGTGAGAACATATTGAAGAATATTTGCTGTATAAATGAACATGCACAATGTAATCGTGTGTCAAATATGTAAGTTGAAAACAAATGTTAAAAGCACTGTCTGTGTCTAACCTTGCCGACAGAAAGAGCTGTGAATGGATCTGGGGTTCACCAATCGGGGCCTTGATGGACTTGGCATAAGTAACAATGTGTAATAAAAAAATAATATTTTGGGAATGTTTCTTTGGGACCATCAGGCAATGTCCTGACAACTGATACACAGAAATGTTCTTGCAATGTTCCCATGAAACGTGTCTAGAACATTAATATCTTACATTCTGAGAACATGGCGACCATATTCTGTGAAAGTTTGGTGGGACGTTGATGGAATATTCTCCAAACCCTCAGAAAACTGGACACATGAATGTTCTTGCAGCGTTCCCATGAAACGTGTCTAGAACATTAATGTTGTATATTCTAAAAACATTGTAACCATGTTCTAGATAATTCTGCTTGATATTAAGGGAACGTTCTCCTAACGTTATCACCAAAACATGCTGAAAAGGTTCTCAGAAGGTTTTTGTTAGCATAAATAGAATGTTCCCCTGACTAATGGAAAACTGGACACTCAAACATTAGGAGAACATTACAGGTAACATTACACAAATGTTCTCTTTCTCTCTCCCTAGAATTGTTAGCTGGGTAGAGAGGGAGGGAGAGAGAGAGGTGGAAGAGGGAAAGAGAGCGATTTAGTAAGCAGGTCAAATCTGTTTTGCGTGTGGAAAGAAAAAGCGAAGAGGAAGAGAGGGATTGAGAAAGAGAGAACTTTGCATTAACAAATATTTGCCCAACCAGCCCCTCTGATCTTGTCCCTGGGTGTAGGGCACACTGATGTTGTGTAAGGTGACACCTGTACACAGGCTCTAGGTGGCTGTCTGCCATGGGGACACAGGGTACTAAGTGTGTATGTGTGTGTGCGTGTGTGTTTGTGTGTGTGTTCATGGCCAGGTCAGGACCACATGCCATATTAGAAGTTGGACAGTAGTCACATTTAGGGTTTCCAGTGAACAAAGAGAGTCTGAAATTACACTGAATTCATGTACGCTCTTTTAGAACAAAGTTTCCAATTAAGAATACATTTTCAAAAAACACTGCCAAGGCTTTATGTTATGCATCAATGAGTCATTCATTTAATAAACTTTATTCAGTCCAAACAACAAAGGCACTTCAGTGTGTCTTAGCTGTAATTATGTCAGTCAGTCACGCTGGTCTGTAGCTCCCCTGGTATGATGTTGGGAGTTCCACTGCTGGTATGACTCCTCTCTAACCCCCTACCACCTAGCTATGGTAGCTATATTTAGCTGTATGGTATGTCCCCTCTCTAACCCCCTACCACCTAGCTATGGTAGCTATATTTAGCTGTATGGTATGTCCCCTCTCTAACCCCCTACCACCTAGCTATGGTAGNGGGACCGAGGGAGGGACCGAGGGAGGGAGGGAGCGTGAGCTATTCGCTTGCCTCAGCGAGTGCCTGCTGATGTGAATGCCTCTCTACCATGCGCATTTGACCAAACAAGTGGCGGCGGAGGGACTGTTTCACCTGTCGCTTAAATTATTTTCAGCTTGCAGGGAAACCACAGGGGGGGGTGAAAATCAAGGGGGAATTATTCGATTTGATTTGCTACATACGTTTAATATTGGAACATTATAAAATGTATTTTCCTGTTCAAATAGAGGAAAGGAACCCCGCAACGATATTCAGCCTAAAGCGTAAGACCAAAATCGACTATTTATAGAGGTCATTTGCTGAAATAAATAGCCTATGGTACATTGTGATCTGATGAGACAATAGTCCACAGGACACTTAAACGAAAAATGTTGACGCAATCAAGTTTGTTTGCAAACCAAATGTTTAGGCTAAAGCACTATTAAATAGTCAATATAGGCTACACAATATTAATAATTAGGAGCCGGTGTAATCACTGTGTAACGACATAATAATGGCAATAACAACCAGCAAACGAATGATTGCCTCTAACACTTCAGGCTATATAATTAAAGTATTAGCCCAACTGTCTCAAATAAGGGGGAACGTCGTTTCATCCAGATACGACGCATCTGATAAGCAAGAAATAATCAATGGCTGGAGCTTATCGTTAGAGACGAATCATGTTTTGATCAAAACCATGACTCTAAGTGTGTGGGATAGCCTATTCGAATTGAATGGCCATATTAATTCAAGGCTATTCCCTAAGGGAAAGGATGACATCGGATCCGATTCATTAATAGTGTCAATCTTGAGTGAGTGGGCTTTATTGACATCCGGTGATGCACTTTGCCGAATGACATGTGTGTTTGTGAACTTCAGATTTGTTGAGGAAGACGACTGCAGTGATGTCATGGACTATTACAACATGCCAGCTTGACGTGTGTCAATTTACACACTGTTCTACTTCACAACAACATTTCATATCAGCAGCAGCGGGATCAGTTATATGTATTTTAGATCAATTATTACTGACAGTTTACAACTGCAAATACCATAGCCGAAGACCTTGCGCATGAGCGCGCTGTCTGTTGCTCTCGCTCACCTGACTGTGCTGTGCTCGGCCTGAACACCACGAAAGAGATGAGGAGACATCGAAGACACAGGGGAAACTTCATTTTGCACGGTTGCTGACGATAACTCCGGTAACTCACATGTCCAATAAGGTATCCCGTTATTTAAAAGGAAATATCGGCTCTTGACAGTTTCAGAAACTGGTTCCCCACGCGCGCGTCATGGCGTCCTCCGTTTGCCCAAATAGTTCAATGCACAAGTGAAACGCGACGAAAACAGAATGTTCGTTTGTAGTTTTTATGGTGACCAATGTTTTGACCGGTTTTTACCACTGATACTCCATGCCATTACTCCTCACACTGCGATCCAGCCGACCGGTGGGGGGGGTTTGACACACCCCTTCAGTGCGGCTAACACCTCCTACAGTCCACTGATTGGTCGAGGGAACGGCTCTGAGCTTAATAAACACGCCCATATCACTTATCACCTTCTCTCATTGGCTCATTAGGATTGATATACAGTTGTTCTCGTGATGCGCTGTGTTACACCTGTCTCAGACCCTGGCCTATACACTTCCCTAAGTGTGCGTAAAATGCGCATAGCCAACAATTGCATCGGAATAACTGTTTGTATGCGAAAAGTATTGTGAGTTTCTATTTCACATTCTCTTCAGAAGTTGTATTTGTTGACAGAATAGGTGTAGACATTTACTAGGCGTATTTGAATAGGCCTTTGGCCTACAGTACACGTAACCTTACATAGATTAGAATAATTGTGCATACTGCATCCATTGAGAGCATGACGTGCCCAAACCAAAGTAGGTTAAGCACAGAACCCAGATAGGCCGTCGAGAGCAAAATGATTAATATAATTTTGTGAAACCAATTAGGCCTGGTTATTTTTTTTTGTCGATGTCAATCAGAAAACGAAATATTTTCTCAAAGTAAACAAATTGCCGTGAGAGAAATGGCCAAAACACTCTAATTAATTAATTATGTATATGTCGCTGCCTCTGGGTCTCTCCGTGTCTGTCGAAGTGCTATGTGGGGTATAGATATTATATGGACAATGATACTTTTACAGTTACAGTCTCTGTAGGATTCTAACAACATACTTCCAATAACCACAAGAGGGCCAAACTGGATAGGCTTACTATGCATTTCAACATGGGTCCAACTGTAGTACAGTAGCATCCCCTGTAGTCCACACAGTGATTTGAATAACTGTTTATGCTTATAATCAGTACGATGTAGGCCTACTCCTGTGTCTTACAGGGGGAAAAGCATAGTAGGTCAACATCGTATTAAAGGTAGGTCTGTTGTTATAAAAAAATATAGAAATATGATACAAATTAGGCTAATCTGCTCAAGTAGATTATGTGCATATATATGTATGATAGTTGATGCCTTAGTAATGGTAAATATGTAAGTCTTCTAACCCACTACACTCTTAGAAAAAAACGGATCCAAAATGGTTATTTAGCGGTCCCCATAGGAGAACCCTTTTTGGTTTCAGGTAGAACACTTTTGGGTTCAATTTAGAGCCCTCTGTGGAATGGGTTCTACATGGAACCCAAAAGGCTTCTGGATTCTGGGGTGGTGGGGGAAACACAAGATCCATTCACATATCAAATCAAATGTATTAATAACGCCCTTTACATCAGCAGATGTCACAAAGTGCTTATACAGAATCCCAGCCTAAAACCCCAAACAACAAGCAATGCAGATGTAGAAGCACTGTGGCTAGGAACAACTCCCTAGAAAAGGCAGGAACTTAGGAAGAAACCTAGAGAGGAACCAGGCTCTGAGGGGTGGCCAGTCCTCCATCACAAACCCTCAATCATATTGATCTCCAGCAGGACTTCTAATAAATAGGAGTTTCTCATGGCCAATATCAGAGCTGCAGCAGACACTGCATGCTACCAACAAAGCCAGACTCCAGTGCATTACATGAGAAGGATTGATAGTGTGCCCACTGGCCACTTCATTAAATGAACAATGGAATAAAGCTTTAATATGTATAATGGAATAAACCAACTGATGGATACATTAGGGAGGTTACACCACCTGTGGGAGAGAGCACAGGATATTGTATACAAGGCAATTACATGTCAATTATGGTAAAAAAATATATATATAATTGTAAATCTTGACAATAGGACAATACAAAATCTAAATCATACAGCCAACCCTGGCTGTGGTAGCCTACGATGTCCGTTGTGCTACCTCAACAGTCCTACACGCTCTCTGTGGTATTTTGGGCACTATAGGCTACTTAGAGTACAGTGGTAGACCTCAACAGCAACAGAATAACTTTAACCAGACATTTCTTGTTTAAAAACTATGAACAAATAAAATGTATTATATACAGAAGCATAGCCGCAGGAAGTAGTTTGGGGGGGAGAAAGTTTTGCACTGGCGCTGTGCAATTTTTAATGAATACTTTTTATTCTGTTTTTTTCAAAGGGTTCTGCAGCACCCTCAACACCCCTACTTCCCGCGGCTATGCATGGAAGTTAACCAACGATTTAACACTGATATATGGATAGCTCCACGACTTGGGTGTCGCTCCTGTCCCCGTTTAAAATAGCCAACTGGCGTGAACAATGGCTTCAGTTGGAGCATGCATATTCATTTGATGAATCAGTTATTGCAAAGTACAAGGAGTAGAAAGAATTAGCGCATCAATACACTGAAGAAGAGAACACGAGTGAGAAGTTAGGTGACTGCCGCGTCTCTTCCGTGCAATCCATATTAAGAAGCTATGGCACTAGACTGTACATCGCTGACAAAACTAACCCTTGTTTTATGTGTGGCAGGTAAGTGTGATTTGATCAATTATATATAATAGCTAATGCTATTTGTTGTTTTGCTTTTGTTTGCTGGTTGTTTTTTTGTGTTTTAATTTGATGAAATATGCCTCCCTGGCGCACTTCCTATTCTTCCCAGATAGCCGAACCGTACCAAGTCGTCTACAAATGACTTACATTGACCTTTTTTAGTTTGAAGTAGCCTATAAAGCTTATTGCGTAATCCAAACGTTTGACCATTACGCGAAACATAAACAACATTTTAAATGTGTGCTGTAGAATGAAGCTAAGAATGAACATGTCATATTTTGACATTAAAACATTTTCAACTTCATCGATTATTGACGTTATAAAATGGAAGTGTCCAGTACTATGATTTTGTACAGTATTCACATAGAGCATCTGGTCTCTAAGCTTTGGCCATCAGCTTTCTTAGGAAGATGTCTTTCGAATGATTTCCTCACTGGGAGCCTACACATGATCGTGATGAATATAAAAACATGTTCTCACAATACTGGACAAAACAGCTGACCAAGGTGAAGGATATCTGGGCCAACCTGAATGAGGCAGCAGCATCAAATGCATGAAGATGCAGTCAAAGTCAATGCAAAGCTTTCTATGAATTGGTCTATATGCATTTGACACAAAGCTTATTTATTGGGCACACACTGGTTGAATCAACGTGATTTCAATATATTTCAATGAAATCACGTTGAACCAACGTGGAATAGACGTTTAATTGCACCCTAGACTGTTCCCTCTGCACGGCAAGCGGTACCGGAGCGCCAAGTCCAGGTCAAAAAGGCTTCTTAACAGCTTCTGCCGGAGAAGACTCCTGAACAGCCAATCAAATGGCTACCCGGACTATTTGCATCGACCCGACCCCCATTTTCTACGTACTTGTACATATTACCTCTAATACGTCGACCAACCGGTGCCCCGCACATTGACTTTGTACGGGTCCCCTCCTGTATATAGTCTCGCTATTGTCATTTTACTGCTGCTCTTTAATTATTTCTAATTTTTCTATTTTCTTCTCTTTTTTATTTCTTTTTTTCTTCTTTTTTTTAACTTCAGTTTATTTTAGTAAACACTTTCTTTACACTTATTTTTCTTAAAATGCATTGTTGGTTATGGGCTTGTAAGTAAGCATTTCACTGTAAGGTCTACACCTGTTATTTTCAGCTCATGTGACAAATACAATTTGATTTGATAATTGACATCTGTGCCCAGTGGGTTGTCCCCAATTCACCCACAGGAGGATATAATTACTCATAGTATCCTAATTATAGATGGCTCTCAAATTACATTAGTCAGAGTACTCAAATCAAAGGTTATTGCTAGGTAAACCTTGTGCTTTTAAAGGCACAATCAGTTTTTTGCTACTGTTCAATGGTAATTTAACTGCCTTTGGGCACTTTGCTGTTGCACTTTTCTGTCACCCCTGACAATTTTGCCATGTGTGGGAGCTTGTCTCATTCTCAGTGTCAAAAGAAGTGTGAACTATTGGCTAGAGGAAGTCAGGAGAACCCATACGATAGCCTGAGCGTCAGTCTGGTTGTGCTATCATGCTCATTGCCATAACGAACATGTTTGACTTGACAAGGACAGCAATGGAGAAGGAAAGAGCAAAAACAAATGGGGGACACTGAGTTTCCCATAAAACGCTTTGTGCTGTCTGTACAGAAACATCTAACTTTAACCATTAAACTCTCAGACGTCAACCATTCAAACCCTCTCCATGGCTCTGGCACTTAAGAGACAACATTTGGGACTTCTTACAGCTGAGGTAGGCTGCCAAGTACTGACCCCAGACCTCAACCTGGCCTTTTCATCCAGGCAGAGGGCAATTCACACCTCTGTGTTAGAGGTTGCCAGGGTACTCAGTCATCTGACTGGGACCAGCCAATCACAGGCCATAGCTGGTAGGGTTTACAGACCCCACACCCCTATCTGAACCGTTTGGTTGCATTCCAGAGTTCAGGTTGAGAACACCTCTGTAAACCCCTGGGGCTCCACACCAACTCACCAGCTGGACATTTCTCCACATGGACAATCCTCCACCTTGGCCTGCCTAACCTTGTGTTAGTGCGTAGATGACCATGTAAGTGGACATTGAGTGGCTTAGCGTTTATTTACAGACAGCGACGAGACCTTCTACAGGGTGGAGGTTGCCCTGGCAGAGTGGACCTTTTGACCCTCTCCACTGCAGCCCCGTCAATGTCAATAGGTTGTGAGCTGTAGTCAATGAACAGGATTCTCACAGTGGGATAGGGGCGTGTTCAGAACACTGGCGATCGCGCAATCTGTGGATCTGTTAGGTCGGTATACACATCCTAATGGGTCCAGGGTTTCAGGTAAGGTGGAGCTGATGTGGTCCTTGACCAGCTTCTCAAAACACTTCATGATGAAAGAACTGATTACTATAGGCAGAGCGAAAGTCATTTAGGCAGGTTACCTTTGTTTGCTTGGGTACAGGGACAATGGTGGACATCTTGAAGCATGTGTGGATGACAGACTGGGGCAGTCTATTCTGGTCAGGTTAAGATGTTTCATTCGAGACATGGGTTCAAATAGTACTTGCTGTCTTTAAAATACTCTAAGATGCATTAGATTGAGCTTGCCTAGTGCAACGGAATGGTCCCAAAAGTGCAAACCTTGCCTGTCTGGTACTCCAGGCAGGCTCAATCAAACGCTTATTAACGAAGGGCATTTGAATCAAGATCTTCAACTGTATGCATCAAGCGTCTCAGAGTGAGACTGCTGATCTAGGATCTGGTGCCCCCTGTCCATATAATCTTATTGTTTGTGATCTTAAAGGCAAAACTGATCCTAAATCATCACTCCTACTCTTAGACGCTTGATACATTTAGCCCCTGTTTCATAAACATGCTGCGTCCCTGATCGCTTCCAACAACTACACTACATTCTGATGACATGTTCCTTCCCCCAGTGAGCGGCTGCAGCGGTGCCTACGGGAGGGCCATTCCACCGCTTAGCAGCTGCAGCGGTGCCTACGTGAGGGCCATCTCTGACTTCTGTGTGACCAAGTTCAGTCTGGACATGGAGGCCCTGGACCAGAGCCTGTGGTGCAGCTGGTCCGACACTTTTCAGTCAGTAGAATCTATATTATTCACCTCATCCTAAATAAAAATAGAGTTGAGTTCTATTACATTTACTTGAATTATGTCACTGTATTATTTGGCAGCCCTTGCAAATGATGCTCTACCAGTTTAGCAGAGGTCGTTGTCTTTACAAGACCGTTCCATCTGGAGAGCTGTTTACATGTCTATCACCATAACAGACACACAGACAGAAGGATTCCTCATAGGAATGTTCCTGTGATGTGCAAGGATTGTTTCCAAGAGACCATTCCCTTAATGTGGAATCGAATTTCCCCAGAAAGTGGTTACTATGTTCTCAGAACTTAAGATGTGAGTGTTGTATACACATTTCATGGAAACATGGCAAAAACATTCATGCGTCCAGGTTTCTGTGGTTTAGGAGAATATTCCATCAACGTTCCACCTAACATGGTTGCCATGTTCTCAGAGCATAAGATATTCATGTTTTAGACATGTTTCATGGGAGAATTGCAAGAACATGTGTCCCCCAAAAAATGTATTACTGTTTCAGAGCCAATCAAGGGCCTGATTGGTGAACCACTGATCCGTTCATAGTTCTTTGTCTGTTGGCAAAGTTAAGGATGCTCACACATAGAATGTTTTCAACTTACATATTTGACACACTTTGACATACAAGATTAAATGATGCATGTTCATTTATAGAGTAGTTATTATTCAACACGTCCTCAACTGGGATTTGAACTCACAACCTTTTGGTTCACAGTACTTGGATCTTCCTGCTACACCATCATGTATCAGTTAACCTGACTATTCTTTAATCAGTGATTTTATTTACTTATTTCAGCAATTGAAGGGCTTTCAGTATAGTTGTGTAATGTTGGTGGGGCATATCAACCTGTTTGAATGATACTCCTGAATCACTATGATCAATAAAATATTTTATCTTGAGTGTACTTTTAACAGAGCTGAGATTTACTTCAAAGTGCATTCAGCCTGTTGCTTACACCTACCAAGTTGTCTCAGATCTAAACAAGTGCCTAGGGAGAAGGGTTTAGTGTTTCTTCTGGACAGGGCCTAACTATACTGGCCCAATAAGGACATGCAAGAACATTTCTGTGTCCAGTTGTCATTAAAACATTTTAATATGTTCCACCATCATTAGACAACTATCAAATCAATGATGAGAGAATAGTCAAATGAACTGATAATTGACACAGACGTTGTGGTTTAGCAGCACGATCTAAATGTTGTGAACCATGAGGTTGTGAGTTCAAATCAAAAGTGAGAACATATTGAAGAATATTTGCTGTATAAATGAACATGCACAATGTAATCATGTGTGTCAAATATGTAAGTTGAAAACACTATGTTAAAAGCACTGTCTGTGTCTAACCTTGCCAACAGACAGAAAGAGCTGTGAATGGATCTGGGGTTCACCAATCGGGGCCTTGATGGACTTGGCATAAGTAACAATGTGTAATAAAAAAATAATATTTTGGGAGAATGTTTCTTTGGGACCATCAGGCAATGTCCTGACAACTGATACACAGAAATGTTCTTGCAATGTTCCCATGAAACGTGTCTAGAACATTAATATCTTACATTCTGAAAACATGGCGACCATATTCTGTGAAAGTTTGGTGGGACGTTGATGGAATATTCTCCAAACCCTCAGAAAACTGGACACATGAATGTTCTTGCAGCGTTCCCATGAAACGTGTCTAGAACATTAATGTTGTATATTCTAAAAACATTGTAACCATGTTCTAGATAATTCTGCTTGATATTAAGGGAACGTTCTCCTAACGTTATCACCAAAACATGCTGAAAAGGTTCTCAGAAGGTTTTTGTTAGCATAAATAGAATGTTCCCCTGACTAACGGAAAACTGGACACTCAAACATTAGGAGAACATTACAGGTAACATTACACAAATGTTCTCTTTCTCTCTCCCTAGAATTGTTAGCTGGGTAGAGAGGGAGGGAGAGAGAGAGGTGGAAGAGGGAAAGAGAGCGATTTAGTAAGCAGGTCAAATCTGTTTTGCGTGTGGAAAGAAAAAGTGAAGAGGAAGAGAGGGATTGAGAAAGAGAGAACTTTGCATTAACAAATATTTGCCCAACCAGCCCCTCTGATCTTGGCCCTGGGTTTAGGGCACACTGATGTTGTGTAAGGTGACACCTGTACACAGGCTCTAGGTGGCTGTCTGCCATGGGGACACAGGGTACTAAGTGTGTATGTGTGTGTGCGTGTGTGTATGTGTGTGTGTGTTCATGGCCAGGTCAGGACCACATGCCCTATTAGAAGTTGGACAGTAGTCACCTTTAGGGTTTCCAGTGAACAAAGAGAGTCTGAAATTACACTGAATTCATGTGCTCTTTTAGAACAAAGTTTCCAATTAAGAATACATTTTCAAAAAACACTGCCAAGGCTTTATGTTATGCATCAATGAGTCATTCATTTAATAAACTTTATTCAGTCCAAACAACAAAGGCACTTCAGTGTGTCTTAGCTGTAATTATATCAGTCAGTCACGCTGGTCTGTAGCTCCCCTGGTATGATGTTGGGAGTTCCACTGCTGGTATGACTCCTCTCTAACCCCCTACCACCTAGCTATGGTAGTTATATTTAGCTGTATGGTATGTCCCCTCTCTAAACCCCTACCACCTAGCTATGGTAGCTATATTTAGCTGTATGGTATGTCCCCTCTCTAACCCCCTACCACCTAGCTATGGTAGCTATATTTAGCTGTATGGTATGTCCCCTCTCTAACCACCTACCACCTAGCTATGGTAGCTATATTTAGCTGTATGGTATGTCCCCTCTCTAAACCCCTACCACCTAGCTACGGTAGTTATATTTAGCTGTATGGTATGTCCCCTCTCTAACCCCCTACCACCTAGCTACGGTAGCTATATTTAGCTGTATTGTATGTCCCCTCTCTAACCCCCTACCACCTAGCTGTGGTAGCTATATTTAGCTGTATGGTATGCCCCCTCTCTAACCCCCTACCACCTAGCTGTGGTAGTTATATTTAGCTGTATGGTATGTCCCCTCTCTAACCCCCTACCACCTAGCTGTGGTAGCTATATTTAGCTGTGCTAAGCCAGCTGGTAGTTCAATCTGTTAGTTTGACTTTTCCCACTCCGTCAGTTGGAGACCACATGTGAAACAGACCTGTTTTCAAAGAGTCTCTTTTCAGACATGTTTTGAGGAATGGCTATTTTGATGCCAATGAATATCAACCCCCCCAAAATATATTAAAATAAACCTAAGATACAGTGCCTTCGGTAAGTATTCAGACCCCTTGACTTTTTCCACATTTTGTTACTCTACAGCCTTATTCTAAAATGGATTCAATGTTTTTGTTTTCATAAATCTACACACAGTACGCCATAATGACAAAGCAAAAACTGGTTTGTAGAAATTTTGGCTAATTTAAAAAAAAAAGAAAAAACGGAAATATCACATTTATGTAAGTATTCATACCCTTTACTCAGTACCTTAGTATTCAGACCCTTTGCCCAGTACTTTAGTATTCATACCCTTTGCTCAGTACTTTAGTATTCAGACCCTTTGCTCAGTACTTTAGTATTCATACCCTTTACTCAGTACTTTAGTAT
This sequence comes from Hucho hucho, assembly GCA_003317085.1. Taxonomy (NCBI): domain Eukaryota; kingdom Metazoa; phylum Chordata; class Actinopteri; order Salmoniformes; family Salmonidae; genus Hucho; species Hucho hucho. The sequence continues at coordinate 38,543 of QNTS01007644.1, forward strand.
TCAGACCCTTTGCTCAGTACTTTAGTATTCATACCCTTTGCTCAGTACTTTAGTATTCAGACCCTTTGCTCAGTACTTTAGTATTCATACCCTTTGCTCAGTACTTTAGTATTCAGACCCTTTGCTCAGTACTTTATTATTCATACCCTTTGCTCAGTACTTTAGTATTCATACCCTTTGCTCAGTACTTTAGTATTCAGACCCTTTGCTCAGTACTTTGTTGAAGCACCTTTGGCTGCAATTAAAGCATTGCGTCTTCCTGGGTATGACGTTACAAGCTTGGCACACCTGTATTTGGGGAGTTTCTCCCATTCTTCTCTGCAGAGCCTCTCAAGCTCTGTAAGGTTGGATGGGGAGCGTCGCTGCACAGCTATTTTCAGGTCTCTCCAGAGATGTTCGACCGGGTTCAAGTCCGGGCTCTGGCTGGGCAACTCAAGGACATTCAGAGAACCCACTCCTGCGTTGTCTTGGCTGTGTGCTTAGGGTCATTGTCCAGTCTGAGGTCCTGAGCGCTCTGGAGCAGGTTTTCATCAAGGATCTCTCTGTACTTTGCTCCGTTCATCTTTGCCTCGATCCTGACTAGTCTCCCAGTCCCTGCCGCTGAAAAACATCCAAACAGCATGATGCTACCACCACCACGCTTCACCTTAGGAATGGTGCCAGGTTTCCTCCAGACGTGACGCTTGACATTCAGGCCAAAAAGTTCAATCTTGGTTTCATCAGACCAGACCAGTCTTTAGGTGCCTTTTGGCAAACTCCAAGCGGGCTGTCATGTGCCTTTTACTGAGGAGTAGCTTCCGTCTGGCCAATCTACCATAAATGCCTGGAAGGTTCTCCCATCTCCACAGAGGAACCCTGGAGCTCTGTCAGAGTGACCATCGGGTTCTTGGTCACCTCCCTGACCAAGCCCCTTCTCCCCTGATTGCTCAATTTGGCCGGGCAGCCAGCTCTAGGAAGAGTCTTGGTGGTTGCAAACTTCTTCCATTTAAGAATGATGGAGGCTACTGTGTTCTTGGGGACCTTCAATGCTTCAGAAATGTTTTGATACCCTTCCCCAGATCTGTGCCTCGACATAATCCTGTCTCGGAGCTCTACAGCAATTCCTTAAAACTCATGGCTTGTTTTTTGCGCTTACATGCACTGTCAACTGTGGGACCTTATATAGACAGGTGTGTGCCTTTCCAAATCATGTCCAATCAATTGAATTTACCACAGGTGGACTCCAATCAAGTTGTAGAAACATCTCAAGGATGATCAATTGAAAAAGGATGCACCTGAGTTCAATTACGAGTCTCATAGCAAAGGGTCTGAATATTTATGTAAATAAGTTATTTTTTTAATCCATTTTAGAATAACACTGTAATGTAACAAAATGTTGAAAAAGTCAAGGGGTCTGAATACTTTCCGAATGCACTGTATTTAAAAGTTAGAGTTAGTTTTCTCATGCTGCCCCCTAGTTTCAATGTTTTATCCCCCCCATGCAGGCCTTACGAGGAACTGACCAACTGCACATTTTTCGTGGCACTCAAGATGCACTGCTTCTGGCCCAACCGGCTGATAGACGACCTCTACATACGCCTCCACCAGGACTACTTTCACGACTGCGCTCTGACCGGCAGGCTGCTTCGGGACCCTCCTATACGTATCTTGGGGCCTTTCATTGGAGTGCCTGTGCTGGTCACTCTGCTCATGACTGCCCTAGTGGTGTGGAGCGGTAAATGCTGCCAGGGAATCGTGTAACTGTCTCATCTTGGGTTAAGGTGCCCCTGGGTACAGAATACAGGTCTAGGATCAGTTTGCCCTGCCAAAAAACTAAATCATTAGAGGAGGAAACGCAAAACTGACTCGAGGCCAGCTTCTAGGGATCAACCTGACCTCTTGTAGAACGAACTCCAGCTTATCTGATAGGGGAGACATGATGGAGGGGACACTGAACTGGGACAAACGACAAGCAGAGATACCCAACAGCATACTAAGACTGTAATCTTTCGGCGTTTGTTGTTTGATGGACACTGGTAGTATGAATGAAGGACCTCTCAGAAGCCTACTGAAACAAAGCAAAGGCTATTTAAGATTGTACTGTGGCTCATCGATAGCCCTAGAAATTCCAATTGAAAGCATGCATTGTACTATTGTAAACCACAAAGTGGCCAACCAAGAGAGGGCTAATGTGGTGTAGGGCATGGAGGACAGATAATAAATACCTCGTATGTCAAAATCAATGCAACAACATCTGTAATGTAGCTTTGGGCACCAGCCAGTCTTTACATGAACCGAATGGATGTATATAAAGGGCTTCATAGAAAAGGCTCAACTTGATCTGGACAGCCATGCCCAGTAGCCACGCCTTTTAATCCAACAAAACTGCAATATACTTCATCAGAATATGTTGTCTTATATTCTACCATTTCACAATTGATTACATAGCCATTACCACTGCATGTACTGTCCCTATAGATACACGTGTCTGATAATTCATTCATTATTATCTATTAATGTGCGTTCTAAACAGTGAAAAAAAGAACATCAAATACTAATATGATGAAAGTTTTTGGTATCCATTTATTTTGATATCCAAACATGAATGAGAACAGAACTTAACTGGCTGTGTTCCCCCTCCCTCCCACCTGAGGAGTGTAGAGATGCCCCTTCAGCCCACAGCCAGAACCAATACAGTGGGGAAAAAAAGTATTTAGTCAGCCACCAATTGTGCAAGTTCTCTCACTTAAAAAGATGAGAGAGGCCTGTAATTTTCATCATAGGTACACTTCAACTATGACAGACAAAATGA
>QNTS01007645.1:39542-54749 GCA_003317085.1 Hucho hucho
CAACATGTTGGATGAATAAAAGGAGTATAAAATGTTGGATGAATAAAAGGAGTATAACATGTTGGATGAATAAAAGGAGTATAACATGTTGGATGAATAAAAGGAGTATAACATGTTGGATGAATAAAAGGAGTATAACATGTTGGATGAATAAAAGGAGTATAACATGTTGGATGAATAAAAGGACTATAACATGTTGGATAAATAAAAGGAGTATAACATGTTGGATGAATAAAAGGAGTATAACATGTTGGATGAATAAAAGGAGTTTAACATGTTGGATGAATAAAAGGAGTTGAACATGTTGGATGAATAAAAGGAGTATAACATGTTGGATGAATAAAAGGAGTATAACATGTTGGATGAATAAAAGGAGTATAACATGTTGGATGAATAAAAGGAGTATAACATGTTGGATGAATAAAAGGAGTATAACATGTTGATGAATAAAAGGAGTATAACATGTTGGATGAATAAAAGTAGTATAACATGTTGGATGAATAAAAGGAGTATAACATGTTGGATGAATAAAAGGAGTTTAACATGTTGGATAACTAAAAGGAGTATAACATGTTGGATGAAGTTGCGTGGTAAAGGCAGTGAAATAAATAACTTTCTGTCTCGGAACTCAAAAGGTGTGATGATATTCATTAGCAAAAATGTCCGTCAACAGTTGTCGCATTGACATCATTAACATTCATTTGAAATTGATAATTGCATAGTGGAGTCTTTTGTTAAGACATGGCTCTGAGATATGAATAATGTTACTACACAGATCAACGTTAGCTAGCTAACATTAGGCTATATCTAGCCAAGCAAATGGCTCTGAGATATGAATATTGTTACTACACGTAACGTTATCTAGCGAGCCAGCCAGTTAACATTAGGCTATAACTAGCCAAGCAAATGGCTCTGAGATATGAATAATGTTACTACACGTAACGTTATCTAGCGAGCCAGCCAGCTAACGTTAGCTAGCTAGCTAACAGTACACTTTAACTTTAAATGAAAATGACTTTCTGTCAAAATTAGAAACGTGTAACATCTGAAAATGTAGCTAGATAGACTATCTTACCCGTATACATCATGGATGGATGCCTCTCCCTGTCACAGATGCAATGGTTGCCCTTAGTTTGAAGATGTAATCCGGAGACAGGGGTTTTCTCCATCTCCTTAGCTATCGTACTCTAATTCCACTGATTTCAAAACTCGTTCCTCCAGAAAGTGGAGAGCAACACTTATACAGTTCTACTACGCAATACAATTCAAAACAAGACAGGATTACCTACACATACTGACTAGCTCAAATAGACAGAAGCGTGCTATATGACAGACCAATCCGAACTCATCTCTCAGCATGTCCAGCCCACTCATTATCTCAGCCAATCATGGCTAGCGGTAAGATTGCTGACTTTTTCTGTGGCTAAACCAACTAGGCTCGTAATTTAACAATTTTATTCGTTTTTACAGATGGCATACAAGTTTGTTATTAAGGTACATGTACGTTCACATGTTCCAGAAGGTATTTCTGCCAAAAAGCGCATTTTGATAAAAAAAAAAAGTTTGAACCCGAAATGGCTCTCCTGTGCAGTAGTGACGCGTGGCATACGCATAGTTTCCTGAAACGGGTCACAAATCACTATGGTGGGACACTACAACACAGTGTTAAGTACCTTAATGGACCGTAAAGGAAATCACGCTACAAATGATCATTACCGTGCCCTTAAAATGAGATCACAAATATTATGGACACATTAGAAATAGTGGATATTTGGAAACTAAAAAACCCTGACCTTCATCATGGAAGTCGAGGGCGGTGTCTTCCACTTTCTGAGCCCTCTGCGGTGAAGGGATTCAGGAAAGGGCTGCTGACATCGAATAGCTTCGCTGCTCTGGAGCCTGATGTCCCAGCTATATCTTCTCATGGAGCGTCGGAGGTTCCTTCGGTATCGGCCAACATTGTGATGGCATCGCCGGGGTCTAAGGTGGTTTCTGGTTCACTAGGGTCTACGGTGGGCTCTGCTATTCCTATCATTTGTGGGGGGGGCGAGTTAGAGGAGCCCCTGATGGGGCTAAGGTTGGGCTGAGGGCTCCGGCTCGAAATGGACAGCAGCCATCAACCATTATTATGGGAAGCTCCATGGTTAGATCGTTGGAAGTCCAAAATACACGTACACTTTTGTTTTCCTAGAGCATTGGATTTATTAGAAATCATGCCCACCATCAAGAAATTGATTCCTGCTCTGAAAAAATGTGTATTGCATATTTGGTCTAATGATATTATGCGTGTGAAATCTGTAAAGCTGCTCTTGGAGAATGCTCAGAAATTAGCAGGACATACAATTTTCTCGGGCCCAATTCCATCTCCTTGCCGTTGTGGGACTGAGAGTTTTAGCCTTCTTTGGTCTCTTCACCAGTGGTTAATGTTTCTGACCAAGGACCTGGGCATGTCCTTCGTCGACAATTTTGACATCTTCTGGAATAGGCCTGGCTATTTTGTAGAAGACGGAATTCACCTGGGTGAAAATGGCTCCCGGCTGTTGTCATCAAACATTGGCAAGTTTCTTGGTCAACTAAATTGATGTGAGGACAATATTATCATTACATGTAAGTCAGTTTTTACCATCTCCTCTTTGGTCTCTATGAGAGTTCCACATGTTGTATCTGAAAGTGGTGACATACCAAATGGTGCTAACCAGAGAAATGTAATTGCTATTCCTACTTTGTTTTATTTTCCAATAGGTATAATCCAATCTTTGAGTCTCCTATTGTTCTGAAATCTCAAAGTAATCTGACTTGTATTGAAACTCCGTATGATTTTAAAGGTTTGACATTTTTACATCTTAATATTTGTAGTTTTCACCTGAAATGGATCATGTCAAGATCTGGGCCTCTCAGGCAGACCCTAATATTTTTATTGTATCTGAGACCTGGTTAACTGAAAAACCCTGGACTATGGATGGTTTCTATGGATGGTTACAATGTGTTTAGGGCAGATAGGAAAGGCAAAGGTGGTGGTGTTTCTATTTACACAAGGAATATTCTTTCTGTCTCTGTTAAAATCCTAAACAATTTTAATTGTTGGCTTTAAGTCTTCAGTTGGGTTCAAACTCAAAAATAACAGTTATAGGAATCCATCGTCTCCACCAAGAAGTGTGTACTAAACAAACTCACTGATTTAATTGCCATTTTAACTACCCCAGAGATGTTGATCGCCTGAGATTTTAATCTTGCATGGGGAACGCAGGATGCTGACTGTTTAAATTATTTTTGTACTCATCTCAAAATGACCCAGCTGATTACAAAGCCCACACGTCCAAACTTAAAGGACCCAACGAAATCGACTTTGATTGAACTCATATTTACAAATACTCCAGAGAAATATGCTGGGAGTGGGGTATATGCTTTGGATATTAGTGACCACTGTCCTGTTGTATGTGTCAAGGATATACGGATGCTTTGATCCAAACCTCGTTTTATCAACAAGAGGAATTAAAAAAAAAGTCAATGAACAGGCCTCTTTTTGTGACATTGATTTTTGTGACTTTGATAATATACCTGACCCAGAGTTAGTTCTGAACCACTTCACAAACGTTTTCAATTGTATTGCAGATAAACATGCTCCCTTTAAAAAACTGAGAATTAAAAATCGGTCTTGCCCTTGATTCAGTCCAAAGCTATCTGAAGTCATACACAACAGAGATGCTGCCTGGGCCAAAGCTAGATTCACAGACTCGGGTCCAGGCTGGCAATCTTTTAGGCGATTTAGAAATCTGTGTGTAAAACTAGTTAAAAAAGCAAAATCTGATTATTATGTTAATACACATCTGAATGTACAGGGAACCCAGCTAAATTTTGGAAAGCTGTTAAGTCACTGAAGGGTTGTGTCTCCTCAACTCTCCCCCAATAAATTCATTAAGATTCTAGCCCTGTTACTGACAAAATGTATATCATTAATGCATTTAATCACCATTTTATCTCTATAGTTTTGGCAAGTCGGTTAGGACATCTACTTTGTGCATGACACAAGTCATTTTTCCAACAATTGTTTACAGACAGATTATTTCACTTATAATTCACTGTATCACAATTCCAGTGGGTCAGAAGTTTACATACACTAAGTTGACTGTGCCTTTAAACAGCTTGGAAAATTCCAGAAAATGATGTCATGGCTTTAGAAGCTTCTGATAGGCTAATTGACATAATTTTTATTTTTTTTATTTAATTTCACCTTTATTTAACCAGGTAGGTCAGTTGAGAACAAGTTCCCAATTCAAACTGTGACCTGGCCATGTAAGGAGTGCGTAATCGGTGGCAGGGAAGTCAGACACAGGAGAGCAGAACTTGGTTTTAGCCGGAGCAGTTTAATAGACAAAAACCCACGGCATAAAATGTAACAAGAATCAAAATTTGGTACAAAACCCGATGTACACCAAAACACACGTGCACATGCACTTACAATAAACAATTACGGACATGGGGAAACCATAGCATTAAATACACAACATGTAATTGAGGGAATTGGAACCAGGTGTGATGGAAGACAAGACAAAACCAATGGATAAAAGAAAAAAGGATCGGCGATGGCTAGGTCGGTGATGTCGACCGCCGAACGCCGCCCGAACAAGAAGAGGGACCAACTTCGGCCGAAGTTGTGACAGGCAAAGATAAAGCAAAGCAGTGCGACAAAAACAACACAGAGTTACACATGGGATAAACAATCGTACAATCAATAACACAATAGACAAATCTGTGTACAGTGTGTGCAAATGAAGTAAGGAGGTAAGGCAATAAATAGGCCAATAGTGGCGAAGTAATTACACTTTAGCAATTTACACTGGAGTGATATATGTGCAGGTAGAAATACTGGTGTGCAAAAGAGCAGAAAAACAAAAACAATATGGGGATGAGGTAGGTAGTTGGTTGGATGGGCTATTTACAGATGGGCAATGTACAGGTGCAATGATCGGTAAGCTGCTCTGACAGCTGACGCTTAAAGTTAGTGAGGGAGATATGTCTCCAACTTCAGTTCGTTCCAGTCATTGGCAGCAGAGAACGGGAAGGAAAGGCGGCCTAAGGAGGTGTTGGCTTTGTGGATGACCAGTGAAATATACCTGCTGGAGTGCGTGCTATGGGTGGGTGTTGCTATGGTGACCAGTGAGCTGAGATAAGGCGGAGCTTTACCTAGCAAGGACTTATAGATGACCTGGAGCCAGTGGGTTTGGCGACGAATATGTAGCAATGACCAGCCAACGAGAGCATACAGGTCGCAGTGGTGGGTAGTATATGGGGCTTTGGTGACAAAACGGATGGCAATGTGATAGACTGCATCCAATTTGCTGAGTAGAGTGTTGGAGGCTATTTTGTAAATGACATCGCCGAAGTCAAGGATCGGTAGGACAGTCAGTTTTACGAGGGTATGTTTGGCAGCATGAGTGAAGGATGCTTTGTTGCGAAATAGGAAGCCAATTCTAGATTTTATTTTGGATTGGAAATGCTTAATGTGAGAGTTTACAGTCTAGCCTGACACCTAGGTATTTATAGTTGTCCACATATTCTAAGTCAGAACCGTCCTGAGTAGTGATGCTAGTCTGGCGGGCGGGTGCGGGCAGCGATCGGTTGAAGAGCATGCATTTCGTTTTACTAGCATTTAAGAGCAGTTGGAGGCCACGGAAGGAGTGTTGTATGGCGTTGAAACTCATTTGGAGGTTTGTTAACACAGTGTCCAAAGAAGGGCCAGATGTATACAGAATTGTGTCGTCTGCGTAGAGGTGGATCAAATAATCACCCGCAGCAAGAGCGACATCATTGATATATATGGAGAAAAGAGTCGGCCCGAGAATTGAACCCTGTGGAACCCCCATAGAGACTGACAGAGGTCCGGACAACAGGCCCTCCGATTTTACACACTGAACTCTATCTGAGAAGTAGTTGGTGAACCAGGCGAGGCAGTCATTGGAGAAACCAAGGCTGTTGAGTCTGCCGATAAGAATACGGTGATTGACAGAGTCGAAAGCCTTGGCCAGGTCGATGAAGACGGCTGCACAGTACTGTCTTTTATCGATGGCAGTTATGATATCGTTTAGTACCTTGAGCGTGGCTGAGGTGCACCCGTGACCAGCTCAGAAACCGGATTGCATAGCGGAGAAGGTACGGTGGGATTCGAAATGGTTGGTAATCTGTTTGTTAACTTGGCTTTCGAAGACTTTAGAAAGGCAGGGCAGGATAGATATAGGTCTGTAACAGTTTGGGTCTAGAGTGTCTCCCCCTTTGAAGAGGGGGATGACCACGGCCGCTATCCAATCTTTAGGAATCTCAGACGATACGAAAGAAAGGTTGAACAGACTAGTAATAGCGTGACTCTGTACCGGTACCACCTGTATATAGCCTCGCTACCATTTATTTTCACTGTAATTTTACTGTTTTCTTTTGTATTTCTTTACTTATCTATTGTTTACCTAAAACCTATTTTTTACTTAAAAATTGCACTGTTGGTTAGGGCTTGTAAGTAAGCATTTCACTGTAAGAGCTACACCTGTTGTATTCAGCGCACGTGACAAATAAACTTTGATTTGATTGATTTGATTTGAGTACCGGGCGGCAGGCAGGCTCAGGGTAAGGCAAAGGTCGGTAATCCAGAGGGTGGCTAAGGTACAGGTCGGCAGGCAGGCTCAGGGTCAGGCAAAGTGGTCAGGCAGGCGGGCTCAGAGTCAGGACTGGCAAAGTTTTAAACCAGGAGGGCGAGAAAAGAGAGACTGGGAAAAAAGCAGGAGCTGAGACACAAAACGCTGGTTGACTTGAGCGAACAAGACGAACTGGCAACAGACAAACAGAGAACGCAGGTATAAATACACAGGGGATAATAGGGAAGATGGGTGACTGGAGGGGGGTGGAGACAATCACAAAGACAGGTGAAACAGATCATGGTGTGACAATTACAGTACTGAGAAAATGACCAGGGAGGTAGTATAGTATCCTCCTATTGTTCTTGCAGTGAGGTGTGACTGGAATAAATGTTGACTGAATGATTTGCTATTTAACAAAAGGCATGATCTATTTCTGTAAAAGAAGCCTATTTTAACGATAATTTTCCTTTCCAAATGTTGTTGTGTTTACAGTCTGAATTTCAAATAGATCAAATTGAGATTTGTTGTCAAAGACCTACACACACGTTTTTGAAAATCTGAAATGTCTTGAGTCAATTCATATTCATATTTATACCCCTTTGTTTTGTCAGGAGTAAAAATGTGCTTAACAAATCACATAATAAGTGACTCACTCTGTGTTCCATAATAGCGTTTAACATGATGTGTGAATGACTACCTCATCTCTGTACCCTCAGTCGAGCAGTGCATTTAAAACACAGATTCAACCACAAAAACCAGGGAAGTTTTCAAAGAAAAGAAGGACATCTATTGGTAGATGGGTGAAAAAAAGGAAGACATTGAATATCCCTTTGAGCATGGTGAACTTATTAATTGCACTTGGTGTATCAATACACCCAGTTACTGCAGTTAGACGAGTCCTTTCTAACGCAGTTGCCAGAGAGGAAATTTCACCATGAGGCCAATGGTGACTTTAAAATAGTTACAGAGTTTAATGGCTGTGATATGAGAAAACTGAGGATGGATCAACAACATTGTAGTTACTCCACAATTCTAACCTAAATGACAGAGTGAAAAGAAGGAAGCCTGTAGAAAATGAAAACATGCATCCTGTTTGCAACAAGGCACTAAAGTAAAACTGCAAAACAATATAGCAAAGCAATTAACTTTTGTCTCTGAATGCAAAGTGTTATGTTTGGGGCAAATCCAATACAACACATTACTGAGTACCACTCTTTATATTTTCAAGCATAGTGGTGGCTGCATCATGTTATGCGTGTGCTTGTAATCGTTAAGGACTGTGGAGTTTTTCAGGATAAAAAATAAATACATTGGAGCTAAGCAAAATCTAAAAAATAAAGGTAAAAAATACTAGAGGAAAATCAGGATCAGTCTGCTTTCCACCAGACACTGGGAGATCAATTCACCTTTCAGCAGGACAATAACCTTAAACACAAGGCCAAATCTACACTGGAGTTGCTTACCAAGAAAAGAGTGAATGTTCTTGAGTGGCCAAGTTACAGTTTTGACTTCAATCTGCTTAAAAATCTATGGGAAGACCTGAATGGTTGTCTAGCAATGATCAACAACCAATTTGACAGAGCTTGAAGAATTTGAAAATAATAATGCGACAACGTTGAACAATCCAGGTGTGGAAAACTCTTAGAGACTTACCCAGAAAGACTCACAGCTGTAATCACTGCCAAAGGTGATTCTAGCAGATGGTTGAATACTTACTTAATGAAGATATATTTGTGTTACACTTTCATAAATGTTTTACAAATGTTAGAATTTTTCTTCCAGTTTGACATTACAGAATATTTTGTGGAGATATTTGACAAAAATGACAATTAAATCAATTTTAATCCCACTTTGTAACACAACAAATTGTGGTAAACCTCTTAAGGATTGCCCCCTTTTTTTTCAATCTTCGCCTAAAATGACATACCCAAATTTAACTGCCTGTAGCTCAGGCCCTGAAGCAAGGATATGCATATTCTTGGTACCATTTGAAAGGAAACACTTTGAAGTTTGTGGAAATGTGAAAGGAATGTAGGAGAATATAACAAATTAGATCTGGTAAAAGATAATGCAAAGAAAAAAACAACCGTTTTTTTGTATTTTTTTTGGACCATCATCTTTGAAATGCAAGAGAAAGGCCATAATGTATTATTCCAGCCCAGGTGCAATTTACATTTTGGCCACTAGATGGCAGCAGTGTATGTGCAAAGTTCCAGACTGATTTGTTTATTAATAACTTTTCATTTTCAAAACTATGCACTCTCCTCAAACAATAGCTTGGTATTGTTTCACTGTAATAGCTACTGTAAATTGAACAGTGCAGTTAGATTAACAAGAATTTAAGCTTTCTGCCAATATCAGATATGTCCCCTGTGGTAAATGTTCTTGTTACTTACAACCTCATGCTAATCGCATTAGCCTATGTTAGCTCAACCATCCCACAGGGGACCCACCAATCCTGAAGAAGTTTTAAGGGGTGTGAATACTTTCCCGAAGACACTGTACTTGGTTTTGCCTGCATTTAGTACCAATTTAAGTTCAGCAAAGGCTTTCTGCATGGCAATGAAGGTCCAAAAGAGCCTGATCAGCCATGGGGGCAATGGCATGCACAACAGTGTCCTCAGCATACAGATGATGGATACAACAGATGAACCAATTGAAAAGAACTGGACCAAGCCTCAATCCCTGTGGGACACCCTTTTTTACTTCCAGGGAACCTAATTTAAAACCATCAGTAAATACATACTGCATTCTGTCTGAGAAATAATTTTCATACTAGCTACAGGCAGCCTGGTTCAGGCCTATCAAATAAGAAAAAAGGGCTGCAAAGTGTTTCTTCGTGTCCATACACTGTAAAACATCATTGTAAACCATAAAAGCAGCAGAGATGGTGCCGTATCTTGCCCTAAAGCCTGACTATAGATAAAACACAGTACCATCTATCCTGTTGCCTAGTCACTTTACCCCTACTATCAAATCAAATGTTATTTGTCACATGATGGTAGCCTAGTGTGGCAGGTAGGTAGCCTAGTGGTTAGAGCATTGGATTTGTAACTGGAAGGTTGCAAGGTCGAATCCCTGAGCTGACAAGGTAAAAATGTGTTGGTCTGCCCCTGAACAAGGCAGTTAACCCACTGTTCCTAGGCCGTCATTGAAAATAAGAATTTGTTCTTAACTGACTAGTTAAATAAATAAAAAAAAATATATATACTTTGTAAACAACATGTGTAGACTCAGTGAAATGCTTAAGAATACTCTTCATGCACTACAGCTCAGCATTCAACATCATAGTACCCTCCAAGTTCATCATTAGGCTGGAGGCCCTGGGTCTCAACCCCACCCTGTGCAATTGTGTCCTGGACTTTGTGAAGGGCTGCCCCCAGATGTTGAATGTAGGAAACAACATCTCCACTTTGCTAATCCTCAACACTCCGCTGATAGCATGTGGAAATCCACCACATAGTCTGCTACACTGAGGGAGTCCCGCTGGAGTAACTTCTTCTCTCCTGGAGCCTCAATAACGTTTTTCACCTCCGCCACGAATCCCTCCAGAATAACGCATACTGCAGACTGTTGTTCTCAAACGGCCGTAGCCCAGGCAAGGGCCCTCCTGGACATGAGCGTGATGAGGTACGCTATCTTAGAGCGGTCCAAGGGGAAGGAGGAAGGCTGCAGCTCCGTGACGAGGGAACACTGAGCGAGAAACGCCCGACACTGAGGGTGTCCAATGTTTGGTCGTGACCTTCGGCCAAGGCCTGGAACCCCTCCATCAGACCGCGAAGCAACTCCTCGTGCCTACCAATGGTGGCTCCTTGGGAGGAGATGGCGTAGCGGAGTCAGTCATGGCCAGTTGGTACTATCACATTTCAGGGAAGACCCAGATGCAGACGAAGTAACAACAGTTTATTAATCGAACACAGGGGCAGGCAAAAGGCGGGTCCAGGTCGAGCAGAGGTCGGTAAACCAGATCGGTGGGTCAACGGTACAGGACGGCAGGCAGGCTCAGGGCCAGGGTAGGCAGAATGGTCAACACCGGGAAAACTAGGAAACAGGAACAATCGAGAGACGGGAGCAGAGGAAAAAAACGAAACAAAACGAACTGGCAACAGAGAAGCAGAGAACACAGGTATAAATACACAGAGGAAAATGGGGAAGATGGGCGACACCTGGAGGCGGGTGGAGACAATCACAAAGGCAGGTGAAACAGATCAGGGAAGAGGTGAGGGCATTCGGAGTGTGGTGCCAGGAAAACAACCTCTCACTCAACGTCAACAAAACAAAGGAGATGATCGTGGACTTCAGGAAACAGTAGAGGGAGAACCCCCCCATCCACATCGACGGGACAGTAGTGGAGAAGGTGGAAGGTTCCTTGGCGTACACACCACGGACAAAATGGTCCACCCACACAGACAGCGTGGTGAAGAAGGTTTAACAGCATCTCTTCAACCTCAGGAGGCTGAAGAAATTTGTCTTGACACCTAAAACCCTCACAAACTTTTACAGATGCACAATTGAAAGCATCCTGTATGGCTGTATCACCGCCTTGGTACGGCAACTGCACCACCCACAGCCGCAAGGATCTCCAGAGTGTGGTCTGTACAACGCAACACCAGGGGCAAACTACCTGCCCTCCAGGACACTTACAGCACCCGACATCACAGGAAGCCTAAAAAGATCACCAAGGACAACAACCACCCGAGCCACTGCTTGTTCACCCCACTATCATCCAGAAGGCGAGGTCAGTACAGGTGCATCAAAGCTGGGATCGAGAGACTGAAAAACAGCTTCTGTCTCAAGGCCTTCAGACTAGTAGACAGCCGTAACTAACACAGAGAGGCTGCTGCCTACATACAGACTTGAAATAATTGGCCACTTCATGAAATGGATCAGTAGTCACTTCAATAATGCCACTTTACAGTTTTTCTCAATTGTTTACACACAAATACTGGTACTTGAGACACAATGACCACAACATGTAACTCATGCACAAACCCCCTGAACCAATTCTGCTAAACTACAAGCACAATTCCTGCTTTACACTCAAATTGCAGTTCTAAAACACACTTTTTTCAAAACACTACACACAATTCTTTGCATTTGGCACAATTTTCATGCAGAAAATCTCTTGTTTTCACAATGAACACACTGCCATTCAAATATGCACACTGACTCATCACATGGGCAAACACCCGTCACACAGTTTTACAATTAGCAATCAGAGCTTTAGCATAAAAGGGCAACAGGTGAGCTCTTCTGTTTTGGAGCAATGGATGCCAACATTGGAAACAGAGGCAGAGCCAGAGGAGTGAGAGTAAGAGGAGTAGGACGGGGAGGACAAGGNGATATTGTCATGTGTGTTTCAGAGAGTCCTTGAGCTAGAGGTGGCTGCAGTGGAGCACCAGTTCATCTTCATTGATGAGGTTGGATTCAACCTCACAAAAAGACGAAAGAGGGGAAGGAATATCATCGGCCAGCGTGCCATTGTTCAAGTCCCTGGCCAGCGCGGAGGGAACATCACAATGTGTGCAGCGATTACCCACCACGGCGTCATCCATCACCATGCTACCCTTGGCCCCTACAACACCGCCCATCTGATCACATTCCTGGACACCCTACACAACACACTCATTCCACCAGATCAGGTAGATGGCCCAGAGCAGCTCAGGTACGTTGTCATTTGGGACAACGTAAGTTTCCACAGGGCTGCTCTGGTTCGTAACTGGTTCACTGCCCACCCACGCTTTTTAGTTGTTTATCTCCCTCCATATTCTCCATTCCTCAATCCTATTGAGGAATTTTTTTCTGCCTGGAGATGGAAAGTGTATGACCGAAGTCCACAAACGCGTATACCTCTTCTCCAAGCTATGGAAGACTCATGTGGAGAAATAGCAGCTGATGCTTTTCATGGCTGGAATCGCCATGCTAGGCGATATTTCCCCCGCTGCTTGTCCAGGGAAAACATTGCTTGTGATGTGGATGAGGTGCTGTGGCCAGATGCAGCATAGTTTTTTTTTTTTTACTGTAACTGTATACATTAAATTCTTCTGTTTTGTATGTAGACCACTGTATGTGCATCTTTGTGTTGGTTGGGAATGGGATGTACACTGTGTACATTGTTTTTGTGGGAAAAATAAAATATATTTGTTACCGTGGATTTGTGTGTTCTGAGTATAAAAACAATATTCTCAAATATTTTACAACACACTTATGTATGTACTGTCTGTAGTAATGGCAACACTGAACCAAAAAAAGGCCTAAGTCATTATGATGAATGGAGAAGAAGTGTTTTCTATTCATCATAGTGTTTTACATTGAGCACATCAGTGTTCAACTGGTTCTTATAAATGTCTATTCATATGATGGTTTGTGTGTGTCATTTGAAAACAAAATACCATTTTGATAAGAAATAACGTTGTTTTGAATGTAAAGTTTCATTTTGCTGGAGAATTGAGGGGTTTTGCCCATTGTGTGTGTGTTTTTTGATTTGTGTGTAGAGTTCTGAGAATATGAGGCATGCTTTCAGAAAATGTGTGTAAACAATCGAGAAAAACTGTAATGTTTACATATCTTGCATTACTCATGTCATATGTATATACTGTATTTTATACCTTCTATTACATCTTGCCGCTCGGTCATCGCTCATCCATATATTCATATGTATGTATATATTCTTATTCCATCCCTTTACTTAGATTTGTGTGTATTAAGTAGTGGAATTGTCAGATTACTAGATTACTAGATATTATTGCACTGTCAGAGCTAGAAGCACAAGCATTTTGCTACACTCTCATTAACATCTGCCATGTGTGTGTTTGTTTTTATTTTATTTTATTTAACCTTTATTTAACTAGGCAAGCCAGTTAAGGATGTTAAGTATGTGACCAATAAAATTAGATTTACTTACTTCCCAACAATGTAGAGAAAGAAAATAGAGAAATAATTGAAAAGTTAATTGACATGTTCAACTGTTAGGGACCTTCAGTACACACACCTGCATGTTAAACTGTTAGGGACCTTCAGTACACACACCTGCATGAAACCCTTCCTCAGACATAGGGCTGTGTCCCAAATGACATCTTATTCCCTAAATAGTGCACTAATTTGGACCCCACACTTGGGCTCCGTTCCAATTTCCATGCTACTTGGTGTGAAGCAATTAATTGGGCATCGATTCTAAGTGCTTTGTTAATGTGGATATTGGGCACCCTGCCCTCATTTGGAGCCCTAGAGAAGACATTCCTCAGTGTGGTGTGGGAACCAACTAGGGAACTACCTCTCTCAGCACTCAGGGAGAGGGAGAGGGAGAGGGAGAGGGAGGAGAGAGCGAGAGAGAGAGAGAGAGAGAGAGAGAGAGAGAGAGAGAGAGAGAGAGAAGGAAATGGTGCCATGTTTGCTTAGAGCCTGTATCCTTCCTTCTCCATGGCCATTAGCAGGATACACTTTGTAGAGACAGTGAGTGAGAGGTTGGGTTTAGGAGAAAGAAACACAGCAAAAAGGCCAGTTGATCTGAAAATGCTTGAACAATGAGGAGTGATTGTATTCTTAGGTAGTAATGTGGTTTGAAGTGAGAAACTGGTTTATCATGAGGCAGTCAGGTGGTTTGAAGTGACAACTGGTTTATCATGAGGCAGTAAGGTGGTTTGCAGTGAGAAACTGGTTTATCATGAGGCAGTAAGGTGGTTTGAAGTGAGAAACTGGTTTATCATGAGGCAGTCAGGTGGTTTGAAGTGAGAAACTGGTTAATCATGAGGCAGTAAGGTGGTTTGAAGTGACAACTGGTTTNAAAAGGAGTATAACATGTTGGATGAATAAAAGGAGTATAACATGTTGGATGAATAAGAGGAGTATAACATGTTGGATGAATAAAAGGAGTATAACATGTTGGATGAATAAAAGGAGTATAACATGTTGGATGAATAAAAGGAGTATAACATGTTGGATGAATAAAAGGAGTATAACATGTTGGATGAATAAAAGGAGTTTAACATGTTGGATGAATAAAAGGAGTATAACATGTTGAATGAATAAAAGGAGTTTAACATGTTGGATAAATAAAAGGAGTATAACATGTTGGATAAATAAAAGGAGTATGACATGTTGGATGAATAAAAGGAGTATAACATGTTGGATGAATAAAAGGAGTATAACATGTTGGATGAATAAAAGGAGTATAACATGTTGGATGAATGAAAGGAGTATAACATGTTGGATGAATAAAAGGACTATAACATGTTGGATAAATAAAAGGAGTATAACATGTTGGATGAATAAAAGGAGTATAACATGTTGGATGAATAAAAGGAGTTTAACATGTTGGATGAATAAAAGGAGTTTAACATGTTGGATGAATAAAAGGAGTATAACATGTTGGATGAATAAAAGGAGTATAACATGTTGGATGAATAAAAGGAGTATAACATGTTGGATGAATAAAAGGTGTATAACATGTTGGATGAATAAAAGGAGTTTAACATGTTGGATGAATAAAAGGAGTATAACATGTTGGATGAATAAAAGGAGTATATCATGTTGGATGAATAAAAGGAGTATAACATGTTGGATGAATAAAAGGAGTATAACA
>QNTS01007648.1:7077-48142 GCA_003317085.1 Hucho hucho
CTCTGAAGTTTCTAAAAGTGTTAACATAATGTCTGTGAGTATAACAGAACTGATATAGCAGGCGAAAACCCGAGGAAAATCCAATAGTACTAATTATGTGCATATCCTATTTTCTGGGCCTGAATGGGAGGCATTTTACTTTGGGCACGCCAGGCTCTCCAAAACGGTCAAGTTGTGCAGTGATCCCTGAGAGGTTAAGAACCTCGCTGAGTCCATTCAGAAAGGCTGAGTAAAGTGCCTCTGTATTCCAATCGCTCTCAGTGGCGAGCGTCCGAAAGTCAATGGCGTAATCAGCTATGCTCCGGCTGCCCTGCCGAAGTGCAATGAGTCTTTGAGCAGCGTTCCTGCCACTGATGGGGTGATCAAAAACATTCCTCATCTCCTGGGTGAAGCTTTGCCAATTAAAACAAATTGGATTGCTGCTTCCATATGGCCATGGCCCAGGCCAGAGCCCGTACTGAGAGCAAGGAGATGACGTATGCCACTCTGGAACGCTCTATGGGAAACGTCGAGGCCTGCAGCCCGAAGGCCAGCGAGCATTGGAGCAGAAACCCACAACACCTCCCAGGATGCCCCTCATAGCGCTCCAGTGCTGGGAGATGAGGCTCCCAAAGGGAGGAAGACGCTGAGCTGGTAGGGAGTGGAGGATTAGGAACAGCCACAGGTGCAGCAGCAGCCAGTGCTCCTGTCTGTTCTGTCTGCAGAGCGGACACAAAAGTTCATCCGACAATGTTTGCAGCCACGCCTCACCGTTCCATGGTGGGTGAGAGGTGACCGTAAATGATGGTTCAGCATAATCCTCGGACGACTGAGAAAACTCTGCTGGGTCCATTGTTGGCTTAGGTATACTGTTATAATAATGCTAGTACGAACTCAAACCCAGGAGCAGATAAACACAGCAAACAGAGGTAAGGGTAATTCCAGATCTTTTACTTAAAGTCTTGACAGAAACAAGGCAACCGCACAAGAGTACACTAACAAAACATGAGACCTAAGCACAGATACTGGCCAACTGAGGAACCTAAATAGCAAGGCAACCAGGTGACCAGAAATGGTAATTAAACACAGGTGAAACCAATAAGTAATAATCAGGGTAAGCTGGAAACTAGGAAACAAGGTATGGGTGCCCTCCAGCGGTAACCTAAGGAAACAACAATCAAATAAAACAGAAACTGTGACAGTTCTGGCGGCTTGTGGTGGCCCAATGCCCTATTAAGACACTTTGTTGGGGTTTACTTTATTTTGGCAGTTACCTTGAGGTTATTGTACCACAGTCCTCAGAAAGAAATTAGATACAAAATTTGCCTCTACATCAGATTCTCATATAACTTACATTTGTTTGAGGTAATACAACAAACACCCACTCTCGACTGGTAGCTTGCAAATACAGCCTCTCGACAGAGAAACAGATAGACCTCAGTCCTCTCATTATTCACATCCTAAACCCTGCTGCTGGTACTTGTTCACCAGCATAAGCCTGCATGTGATTGGTTCAAGCAGCACTTGTGTGAGACATCCAATCTGCCATGAGGTCTGTATATATCCTCTGTGTGTTTGTTGTTGACTACAGTTCACACATTACCATCTCTTGCTGCTTCAAAGGGATATCCTCTCCTGAGGGATCTAATGTTCTGCCTATGGGCTTCAGTTTATAGTCTGTTGCTACAACCTTGACTCAAGGGTTGACTTTTTTGTTGTTGTTGAAAAAAGTACATTTGTTTTCATACTCCCGAAGGGAGGAAGACGCTGAGCTGGTAGGGAGTGGAGGATTAGGAACAGCCACAGATATGTTACATTTTGTATGATATGTCTTAATTTGTGGATGTCCATCATCCATTATCTAAGATACTATTTGGAGAGGTTAGTAGTTTCAGATGTTTTGGGCAAAGACTCTGCTATCCTAGCTTCAGGGGCAAGCTGGTTCCACCATTGGGTGCCATGAGAGAGAAGAGCTTTGACTGGGCTGAGTGGGAGCTGCCCTCCTGTAAGGGTTGGAAGGGTCAACAGACCAGAGGTGGCAGAACGGAGTACTCTGGTTGGGGTGTAGGGTTTGAGCATAGTTATTTTTGCTTCTCAGTAGGCAAGTACCATGGTAGTGGATGCAAGCTTAGACTGGAAGCCAGTGGAGTGTGCAGAGGAACGAGGTGACATGGGAAGATTGAACACCAGGTGGGCTGCAGTGTTCTGGATAAGTTGCAGGGGTTTGAGGGCACAAGCTGGGAGCCCAGCCAACAGCGAGTTTCAGTAGTCCAGACGAGGGATGAGAAGTGCCTGGATCAGACGAGGGATGACAAGTGCCTGGATTAGGACCTGCGCCACTTCCTGTGTATTATAGGGTCGTACTCTACGGATGTTGTAGTGCATGATCCTGCAGGAGCGAATCACTGCTTTGATGTTTGCAGAGAACGACAGGGTGTTGTCCAGGGTCACGCCAAGTTCTTTGCCCCTTGGGAAGGGGACATCATGGAGTTGTCAACCATGATGGAGTCGCGACCTGAGTGTCAGAAGGGGAGAAGGACAAAAGTAGTCATCCACATAGCAACTGAATTACGAACTGTATCCACGTGTTGTCTGCTGTAGTTATTTCTTGCGATTTATGTTCGTATTTATGCACCTATTGGTGATCAAATCAAATCAAATGTATTTATAAAGCCCTTCTCACATCAGCTGATGTCACAGAGTGCTGTACAGAAACCCAGCCTAAAACCCCAAACAGCAAGCAATGCAGGTGTAAAAGCACAGTGGTTAGGAAAAATTCCCTAGAAGGCCAGAACCTAGGAAGAAACCTAGAGAGGAACGAGGCTGTGAGGGGTGGCCAGTCCTCTCCTGGCTGTGCCGGGTGCAGAATATAACAGAACAAAATCATAGATGACCAGCACGGTCAAATAATAATAATCACAGTGGTTGTCGAGGGTGCAACAGGTCAGCACCTCAGGAGTAAATGTCAGTTGGCTTTTCATAGCCAATCATTCAGAGTATCTCTACCACTCTTGCTGTCTCTAGAGAGTTGAAAACAGCAGGTCTGGGACAGGTAGCGTTGTCTGGTGAACATGTCAGGGTTCCATAGCCGCAGGCTGAACAGTTGAAACTGGAGCAGCAGCACAGTCAGGTGGACTGGGGACAGCAAGGAGTCATCAGGCCAGGTAGTCCTGAGGAAAGGCTCAGGTCCTCCGAGAGAGACAAAGAAAGAAAGAGAGAAAAAGAGAGAGAGAATTAGAGAGAGCATACTTAAATTCACACAGGACACCGGATAAGAGAGGAGAAATACTCCAGATATAACAGACTGACCCTAGCCCCTCGACACATAAACTACTGCAGCATAAAAACTGGAGGCTGAGACAGGAGGGGTCGCCCCCACACCACTAGAGGGATATCTCTAACCACCAACTTACCATCCTGAGACAAGGCATAGCCCACAAAGATCTCCCCCACGGCACAACCCGAGGGGGGGGCGCCAACCCGGACAGGAAGATCACGTCAGTGACTCAACCCACTCAAGCGACGCACCGCCCCCATGGACGGCATGGAATGCACCAGTAAGCCAGTGACTCAGCCCCTGTAATAGGTTTAGAAGCAGAGAATCCCAGTGGAGAGGGGAACCGGCCAGGCAGAGACAGCAAGGGCGGTTTGTTGCTCCAGTGCCTTTCCGTTCACCTTCACACTCCTGGGCCAGACTACACTCAATCATAGGACCTACTGAAGAGATGAGTCTTCAATAAAGACTTAAAGTTTGAGACCGAGTCTGCGTCTCTCACATGGATAGGCAGACCATTCCATAAAAATGGAGCTCTATAGGAGAAAGCCCTGCCTCCAGCTGTTTGCTTAGAAATTCTAGGGACAGTAAGGAGGCCTGCGTCTTGTGACCGTAGCGTACGTGTAGGTATGTACGGCAGGACCAAATCGGAAAGATAGGTAGGAGCAGGCCCATGTAATGCTTTGTAGGTTAGCAGTAAAACCTTGAAATCAGCCCTTGTCTTAACAGGAAGCCAGTGTAGAGGCTAGCACTGGAGTAATATGATCACGTTTTTTGGTTCTAGTCAAGATTCTAGCAGCCATGTTTAGCACTAACTGAAGTTTATTTAGTGCTTTATCCGGGTAGCCAGACAATAGAGCATTGCAGTAGTCTAACCTAGAAGTGACAAAAGCATGGATAATTTTTTTCTGCATCATTTTTGGACAGAAAGTTTCTGATTTTTGCAATGTTACGTAGATGGAAAAAAGCTGTCCTTGAAACAGTTTTGATATGTTCGTCAAAAGAGAGATCAGGGTCCAGAGTAACGCCGAGGTCCTTCACAGTTTAATGTGAGACGACTGTACAACCATTAAGATTGTCAGATTCAACAGAAGATCTCTTTGTTTCTTGGGACCTAGAACAAGCATCTCTGTTTTGTCCAAGTTTAAAAGTAGAACATTTGCCGTCATCCACTTCCTTATGTCTGAAACACAGGCTTCCAGGGAGGGCAATTTCAGGGCTTCACCATGTTTCATCGAAATGTACAGCTGTGAGTCATCCGCATAGCAGTGAAAGTTAACATTATGTTTCCAAATGACATCACCAAGTGGTAAAATATATAGTGAAAACAATAGTGGTCCTAAAACTGAGCCTTGAGGAACACAGAAATTTACAGTTGATTTGTCAGAGGACAAACCATCCACAGAGACAAACTGATATCTTTCCGACAGATAAGATCTAAACCAGGCCAGAACTTGTCCGTGTAGACCAATTTGGGTTACCAATCTCTCCAAAAGAATGTGGTGATCGATGGTATCAAAAGCAGCACTAAGGTCTACGAGCACGAGGGCAGATGCAGAGACTCGGTCTGACGCCATTAAAAGGTTATTTACCACCTTCACAAGTGCAGTCTCAGTGCTATGATGGGGTCTAAAACCAGACTGAAGCGTTTTGTATACATTGTTTGTCTTCAGGAAGGCAGTGAGTTGCTGTGCAACAGCTTTTTCAATTTTTTTTGAGAGGAATGGAAGATTCGATATAGGCCGATAGTTTTTTATATTTTCTGGGTCAAGGTTTGGCTTTTTCAAGAGAGGCTTTATTCCTGCCACTTTTAGTGAGTTTGGTACACATCCGGTGGATAGAGAGACGTTTATTATGTTCAACATAGGAGGGCCAAGCACAGGAAGCAGCTCTTTCAGTAGTTTAGTTGGAATAGGGTCCAGTATGCAGCTTGAAGGTTTAGAGGCCATGATTATTTTCATCAATGTGTCAAGAGATATAGTACTAAAAAACTTGAGTGTCTCCCTTGATCCTAGGTCCTGGCAAAGTTGTGCAGACTCAGGACAATTGAGCTTTGGGGGAATACGCTGATTTAAAGAAGAGCCCGTAATTTGCTTTCTAATGATCATGATCTTTTCATCAAAGAAGTTCATGAATTTATCCAGAGAGCCTCTGTACTGACAGAGAGGCAGTCAATATCAGAGCCTTAACTACTTAGGGAGCAGTGGGGCGCTACCCGGTGAAATGTAAGGCGACACTACCCGGTGAAATGTAAGGCGCCAAATTCAAAATCCAAAAGTTGAATTATTAAACATTCATCAATATACAAGTGTTGCATAGCCATCAAAAGCTCTGCTTCTTGGCAATATCACAGCGTTGTCAGATTTCAAAAAGGCTTTACGGCGAAAGCACAACATTTGATTGTTTGAGGCTAGCACCTACAATATTTTTTCATTAGCATAAATTCATAAACCAGCGCGGTTCACACAAAACCCATTTCACAGTGAAAACAAATCCCTTAACTTTTGAAGAACTTCTGCTGAGGGCTTCCCAAGTGTCCAACGAAGACATTCAATGGTTCTTTTGTTAGAAAAAGTCATTTATTATATCCATAAATCTCAGTTTGGTTGGTGCGTTATGTTCAGAAAATCCAACGTCGAATCGCCCATTGAAACGTGAACGCGTTCAAATATACCTATAAACTTTTCCTAAACAAATCAAATACCAGCTATAATGCATCCTTAGCTATCCTTTTATGAATATTAGCGATAATATTTCACTCGGATGGTCACCTAAACGTTATATAAGTAAAATAAAGTGGGGCGCACACCCAGACTCGCGCCCGAGAAAACCTGTTGACATTTCAGGTCCCCTTACCATTTCCTGTTCCTATCCGTTTTGCTTACTCCAATCACTCCCAGTCTTTGTATATAGACTGTTGACATGCAGTGTAAGCCATAGGTACTGCAATCCAGGAGCTGGATTGCCTTGAAGTCAATGGGGAGAGAGCAAATATCACCAAAAACTGCATTTCCGGATGGATTTTCCTCGGGTTTTCGCCCGCTATATCAGTTCTGTTTTACTCACAGACATTATGTTAACACTTTTAGAAACTTTAGAGTGTTTCCTATCCAATAGTACTAATTATGTGCATATCCTATTTTCTGAGCCTGAGTGGCAGGCATTTTACTTTGGGCACGCCAGACTCTCCAAAACCGTCACCTCTGCTGCCGCTCCCTAATGAGTTAACTTCTTAAGGAGCAGCAAGGTGCGCTGGGGCGCTAGCGCCCCACTCCCGACAATACCAGGTGAAATGCAAGGCGCCAAATTCAAAATCCAAAAGTTGAATTATTAAACATGCATCAATATACAAGTGTTTCATAGTCATCAAAAGCTCTGCTTCTTGGCAATATCACAGCGTTGTCAGATTTCAAAAAGGCTTTACGGCGAAAGCACCACATTTGATTGTTTGAGGGTAGCACCTAACATATTTTTTCTATTACCATAATTTCATAAGCCTCTACGGTTCACAGAAAACACATTTCACAGCGAAAACAAATCAATTACCTTTTGAAGAACTTCTGCTGAGGGCTTCCAAAGTGTCCAATGAAGACAATCCATGGTTCTTTTGTTAGAAAAAGTAATGTATTATATCCATAAATCTCCGTTTGGTTGGCGCGTTATAATCACAAAAAAACAGCGTCGACTCCTCCATTGAAACGTGAAGAGAACTCGTTCAACTTATACCTATAAACTTGTCCAAGAACAATCAAACATCATTGTAAATGTATCCTTAGCAACACTTTTATGTAGAAATAGCATAATATTTCAACCGGAATATAAACTGGGCGATAAGAAAGGAAAAAAAACAAAGAACGTGCCTGCATCTAAAATGAATCAGAACACTTTCTCGAGACTGTTGACATCCAGAGGAAGCGATAGGTACTGCATTCATATGCCCTTATAACGGCATTTTCATAAGGGAGGGGTTCCAAATGAGGCAATGTGTCAAAACCACTTTCTCCAGGACAGAAATTCCTCGGGGTTTCGCCTGCCATATCCGTTCTGTTTTACTCACAGACAAAATGTTAACACTTTTAGAACATTCAGAGTGTTTCCTATCCAATGGTTCTAAATATGTGCATATCCTATTTTCTGGGCCTGAATGGGAGGCATTTTACTTTGGGCACGCCAGGGTCTCCAAAACGGTCACCTTGTGCGCTGCTCCCTAAGAACTTAAAGGAAGAGATGCAGGCTCTTAGAAATGGATGGGAGTCTCTCCTGTCTGAAGCAACACTGATTGCTACGCAAATTGATGTTACACCTCAGTTTAGCAAGGGACACAGCCGCCAGAGGAAAAGGAAGTGATTCCATGATGAGACCTCCCAAGAGGAGACAGCTCAGGACAGTGCAGCAACGGTGTTTCAGAACACAGTGTTTTTTATTGCTATGGACAACATCATAAGTGACTTGGACACTAGGTTCCACACCACTGCAAAAAGTATAGAATAATTGTCTGCTGTTCTGAAAGTTGGGCAGATTAGTGAGGATAAAGTCCCTTCTGTGTCCCAACCACTAATCATGAAATGTTCCAGAGATCTTACACCTGAGTTTCAACATGAAGTAAGACACCTGAATACTGTATATGCTGCCACTTTCCCCCTCATCTTGTCCCCTCTTGGTCACCTGAATGCAATTTGTAAGATGCAGCTGCAAAGAATTTTTTGAGAAGTGTACATTGCTTTATGTTTATTTTGCACACTGCCTGTGACTGTTGCTGGTGGCGAGAGAGCTTTCAGTAAGCTAAAACGGATAAAAAACTATTTCAGATCCACTACATCCCAGGACAGGCTTTGCAGCCATGCTGTACATTGAAAGTCAGTTAGCTAGAAAGCTGGACTTCAAAGACTTGATCAGTGACTTTGCTAGCAAGAAGGCTCTAGCGCCACCATCAGGCCTTTTCATTTCCATTTCCATTTTGTTTTACATTTTCCATTTCCACTTTCACAGCTGCTTATTTTCTAGTTTGTGTGTATACATAGTTCAAAAATCTGCTGCTGATTTTATTATTTTGTTTGTTATATCATTCTATAGATGATAATGTTCATTTATTTTAATTGAAGAGGTTAATGTATATTTAAGTTATATTTATTTTAAGTTATTCATTAATGTTTAGAGAATTTTCTATTCAAGAATTGTACCATTAATACTAATTAATCAGTCTTGCATCAAATAGGGAATTCCACTGTATGCAGAATGTTGCATGCATGTCTGCACAGTATTATATTTTCACAGCTCACTGTCAGTAAATATCGTACAGTAAATATTGGACTACAAGAGAGTTGCAAGCCTTCGAAGGTAGAGTTGAATGGGTCGATTGGGTTCTGGAGGTGTGTGGTTACAGCAATTGCGCAGGGTTGGTGTGGCCTGTGGTGGTGGGGCCCTATGTGACATCTTTTCATGGGGCCCAAAATCCCTTGCGGCGCCCATGCATACAGTGCATTCGGAAAGTATTCAGACCCCCTGGATTTTTCCACATTCTGTTACTTTATAGCCTTATTCTAAAATGAAAAAAAATAAAAAATAAAAAATGCTCATCAATCTACACACAATACCCCATAATGACAACGCGAAAACAGGTTTTTAGACATTTTTTCAAATTTAACATAAGTATTCATACCCTTTACTCAGTACTTTGTTGAAGCACCTCAAGTCTTCTTGGGTATGACGCTACAAGCTTGGCACACCAGTATTTGTGGAGTTTCTCCCATTCTCCTCTGCTGATCCTCTCAAGCTATGTCAGGTTGGTTGGGGAGCATCGCTATTTTCAGATGTCTGCAGAGATTGGGTTCAAGTCCGGGCTCTGGCTGGGCCACTCAAGGAAATTCAGAGACTTGTGCTGAAGCCACTACTGCGTTGTCTTTGCTATGTGCTTAGGCTCATTGTCCTGTTGGAAGATAAACCTTGGCCCCAGTCTGAGGTCCTGAAAGCTCTGAAGCAGGTTTTCATCAAGGATCTCTCTGTACTTTGCGCAGTTCATCTTTCCCTCAATCCCAACTAGTCTCCCAGTCCCTGCCGCTGAAAAACATCCCCACAGCATGATGCTGCCACCACCATGCTTCACCGTAGGGATGGTGCCAGGTTTCCTCCAGACATGACGCTTGGCATTCAGGCCAATGAGTTAAATCTTTGTTTCATCAGACCAGAGAATCTTATTTCTCATGGTCTGAGAGTCCTTTAGGTGCCTTTTGGCAAACTCCAAGCGGGCTGTCATGTGCCTTTTACTGAGGAGGGGCTTTCATCTGGCCACTCTACCATAAAGGCATGATTGGTGGAGTGCAGCAGAGACGGTTGTCTTTCTGGAAGGTTCTCCCATCTCCACAGAGGAACTTCGGAGCTCTGTCAGAGTGACCATCGGGTTATTGGTCATCTCCCTGACCAAGGCCCTTCTCCCCCGATTGCTCAGTTTGGCCGGGCAGCCAGCTCTAGGAAGAGTCTTGGTGGTTCCAAACTTCTTCCATTTAAGAATGATGGAGGCTACAGTGTTCTTAGCGACCTTCAATGCTGCAGACATTTTTTGGTACCCTTCCCCAGATCTGTACCTCAACACAATCCTGTCTCGGAGCTCTATGGACAATTCCTTTCGACCTCATGGCTTGGTTTTTGCTCTGACATGCACTATCAACTGTGGGACCTTATATAGACAGGTTTGTACCTTTCCAAATCATGTCCAATCAACTCAAATCAAGTTGTAGAAACATCTCAAGCATGATGAATGGAAACAGGATGCACCTGAGCTCAATTACGAGTCTCATAGCAAAGGGTCTAAATACTTATGTAAACAAGTATTTTTCTTTTTTAATACATTTGCAAAAATGTCTAAAAACCTGTTTTCGCTTTGTTATTATGGGGTATTGTTCATAGATTGATGAGGAAATGTTTTTATTTAATGCATTTTTGAATATGGCTGTAACGTAACAAAATTGGGAAAAAGGGAGGGGGTCTGAATAATTTCTGAATGAACTGTATATACAGAGTTAGCAAACATCATGTAGTCCGTGTCCCAAATGGCATCTTATTCTCTATACAGTGCACTTTTTTTGACAATAGCCCATAGTGCACCAGGGAATAGTGTTTCATTTGGGACTCAAGTGTAGCCTTTCTTTCTATAGGTTAACTTACTACAACCAACTCTGGAACAACGGAAATAAGTTTCATGGAAGTTTTATCAGGTTTTGACATTCGACATTCAGATTAATCTGGTGCTTTGAGACATAAAGACTGTGTGTGTGTGAGTGTGAGTGTGAGTGTGTGAGAGAGAGAGAGAGAGAGAGAGAGAGAGAGAGAGAGAGAGAGAGAGAGAGAGAGAGAGCGATAGTTTCCCTGCACACACACACACACACAGTTGGTTCTTCTGAGTGCTCCCTGATTTCTGCCATTTGAAAGAAATTAGTCTAGAAGTGTGTGTGTGTGTGTGTGTGTGTGTGTGCTTGCGTGTCTTCAAGCAGGGGCTTGGAGAAGCAAAGGCAAAGCCCAGGCCTTTTAAGTAACATGCCTGTTAATGTACAGTAACATGCTGCGATGAAGGAGGAATATAATGAAGGAGGGAGTTTCCTAGTTTCTGTGGCAGGCATGCTGTGGTGATTTATTATCTGCTGGGATTTATTATCATTATTACCCTGTCTGAGTCCCAAATAGCACCCTATTCCCTTTACAGTGCACCATGGGACTGTGGTCAAAAGTAGTGCACTGTATAGGGAATGGGGTGCCATTTGGGATACAATCCCAATCTACCTTGGCAGCCACAGTGAGCCTTTAGAGGGTGTAAATCAGACACAATGTAGGCAGAGCAAAGACAACATAATGCATTATTGCTATTTAAATAAATAATTAATCAGTTATAAATAAATAATGTTTGTCTCAATGGGCGGAATAACAATTTTATTAACTGTCTTAATCAAATGATAGGCTATTCCTATAGCACAAATAATCAATAAAAATAATATGGAAAGGGTAATCATTGGCATAATTATTATTCTCTGCCTCGTTATGGATATTGCTCACATAAATAATACCGCTAGCAAAAAGAGGTTCCCTGTTTCACTTTTGTTTATGAATCATGCCTGGCTCAGATGATAAATGTCCAAATGTTGTTCAAGTATAATAGTAAAGCGATTCTCAACTTGTGGGTCGCGGGAGGTTTTGAGTGGGTAATTGTCTGAGGAACATACTTTTTAAAAAAATACTCCAGTCTGAACTTAAGTGACTTAAACCAGGTAGAAAGTGTGTAGAAATGATAATGAACTTAAATGTTTTAATAATTTAATCTCTGAACAACTTTTCTTCAATCACAGTATTTTCAACATAGAGCTATTAAATCAAATCAAATAAAATCTAACTTTATTTGTCACATGCGCTGAATACAAGTGTAGACCTTACTGTGAAATGCTTACTTACAAGCCCTTAACCAACAGTGCAGATCAAGAAAGAGTTATATTTACAGAATAAACTAAAGTAACAAATAATAAAAAGTAACACAATAAAAATAACGAGGCTATATACAGGGCGTACCAGTACATAGTCAATGTGCGGGGGTACAGGTTAGTCAAGGTAATTTGTACATGTAGGTAGGG
This sequence comes from Hucho hucho, assembly GCA_003317085.1. Lineage (NCBI taxonomy): Eukaryota > Metazoa > Chordata > Actinopteri > Salmoniformes > Salmonidae > Hucho > Hucho hucho. The sequence continues at coordinate 18,943 of QNTS01007648.1, forward strand.
GTGAAGTGACTATGCATAGATAATAAACAGTGAGTAGCAGCAGTGTAAAAAACAAATGGAGGGGGGTGTCAATGTAAATAGTCCGGTGGCCATATGATTATGGGGGTAGAAGCTTTTAAGGAGCCTTAAGGCGGTCCGGTATCGCTGTTAAGGAGCCGAGACTTGGCGGCACGGTACCGCTTGCCATGCAGTAGCAGAGAAAACTTAACTTGGGTGACTGGAGTCTGACAATTTTTGGGTCTTTCCTCTAACACCGCCTAGTATAGGTACTGGATGGCAAGAAGCTTGGCCCCAGTGATGTACTGGGCCATACGCACTACCCTCTACGCCTTACGGTCGAGAAGTTGCCATACCAGGCGGTGATGCAACCGGTCAGGATGCTCTCGAAGGTGCAGCTGTAGAACTTTTTAAAGATCTGGGGACCATGCCAAATCTTTTCAGTCTCAGGAGGGGGAAAAGGTGTTGTCGTGTCCTCTTCACGACTGTCTTGGTATGTTTGGACCATGATAGTTTGTTGGTGATGTGGACACCAAGGAACTTGTAACTCTCGACCCACTCCACTACAGCCCCGTCGATGTTAATGGGGGCCTGTTCGGCCCACCTTTTCCTGTAGTCCATGATCAGCTCCTTTGTCTTGCTCACATTGAGGGAGAGGTTGTTGTCCTGGCACCACACTGACAGGTCTCTGACCTCCTCCCTATCAGCTGTCTCATCGTTGTCGGTGATCAGGCCTACCACTGTTGTGTCGTCAGCAAACTTATTGATGGTGTTGGAGTCGTGTTTGGCCACGCAGTCGTGGGTCAACAGGGAGCGTTGGCAGCGTTATTTTGGTTGATTTTGTGGTCTCAAACCAGTGAGTTTGTTAACATTCAATAAGAATTTGGGCAACATTTTATTATTGACAATGAAAGAGGTGGGAATGTTGTTCCCTTTTCATATAATTGCTACATTTACTATAAATATAGCATTACATTTTTTTTTTCAGATTGCATTTTGGCTATTATTTTTCATGATGCGAATATTGGGTTGGTACTGAGACAACCTGGTTAAATTTGGGTCCCGAGGCAAAGCGAGTTGAGAACCACTGAAATAGTATGTTGTGATGTTTCACTGCACGTGTTCTAGTGTAGTAGTAGTCTAACCCATCTGCATGTTCAAGTCCCCTGTGTCTTTGTTCTTCCTGCAGTGTGGGTGGATTCAACTCTCCTGTGAAACAAACCATAATGAGGACATCCATCTCAGTAAACAGTGTGCGTGCGTGCGAGGATCCATCTGTCCATTCTAGTCAGCTAACCTGTGATTTTCTAATTTAACTACAGGGAGGTGCAGAATGTTACCAGACCCCAGTGTTGTTTGTTTTGTTAATGAGAAGAGAAGTACATTAACCAAACTATCCTTGAGTTATTATTATGGCTTCAAGGATACTTCTTCATTGTTTCCTCACCTATCTACGCTCTTAGAAAAATGGGTTCCAAAAGGGTTCTTTGAGAAGGAATACGGTTCTAACAAGAACCGTTTTGATCTGAAGAACCCCTTTTGGAAGACAAGGGTTATTTGTAATATAAAGGGTTTTATCTAAAACCTTTAACATCCTAATAACCGTTTTTGGAAGAAAGGGTTCTTTGATTATTCTTTGGACGGCAAGAAGGGTTCTATATAGAACCGTATATCATATTTCCCAGAATGCTCTATTGCAGGGTGAGTTTCAGTAATGTTTGTTTTAATATCTGTGTTTTTGATTGATTAATACATTTTATGCTACACAAAGATAAATAGCATACATTTTTCAAAAATAATCCCTTCTGTTAGTAATTGGACTTATTGCACCTGTTACTAATATGGTTGTTCTAGTTTAGATGATTTTGGTAGTCTCAGTGTTAAATCTTCCCTACCCTGGCAGTCAATCTGAATGCAGGTTCCAGGTGATAAAAAATGTAATTTGTTGGATATTATAACTCTGGCTAGATTCCAGAAGGAATTAAATATAACTTTTCAAGCCAGCGTAATGTAACTTGCAGGCCTGATGTGTCCTTTAAACCAGGAGTTAGGGTAGGGTATAACTAGGCCCTCAAAGAAAGGCCTTATGATACATGTAATGTATTGTCATAAATAATACAAATTTAAAGGCTAATAAGGCTGGTGGAACCACTCATAGAGGGTTCTAGGAAGAACCCACCAAAGATAAAAGGGTTCTCGGTAGAACCCTTCATAGAGAGTTCTATGAAGAACCTTTAGATGATGAAATGGTTATTGGTAGAACCCTTCATAGAGGGTTGTAGGCAGAACCTTTCAATGTGTGATCTGACTGCAAGACATACAAAATGAGGCAGTTTACAATTACAATGAGTTGGTAGTCGGACTCTGGTAATTCAATTTGTTTTGGGCACCCCATTTGTTTGTTGCTCCAACCTGGTCTCAGAGCATTTCGTATTATTCTGTAAGCAAATCCGGCACTCCATGTAGTATGATATGTTATGAATTAGAATGCGTATTTTATGTTACGAAAATTTTAAATATGATATGAATTTGCGAAACACATGATATGTTACAAATTCTATCTAGGTGCCTAGGTGGCTAATATTAGCTAGCTGGCTAACGTTAGCTAGGCTAGGGGTTAGGATTAAGGTTAGGGTTACGTTTACGAGTTAGATTAAAGGGTTAAGGCTAGGGTTAGGGGAAGGCTTAGCTAAAAGGCTTAAGGTTAGGGTTAGTGTTAGCTAACATGCTAAGTAGTTGCAAAGTAGCTAAAAACATAGTAAGTACTTGAAAAGTTTCTAATTAGCTCAAATTCTAAAGTTATCCGCAATGAGATTCTAACTTTTGCCATAAGTAACCATCTGTCTAATGTAACCATACGAAATGTGATTTACATTTACTATGTTACGTCTCGTCTATGAGAACAGGCTGGTTGCTCCGCTATTAGATCTTTTAAAGCCTCTTATGTGTAATGTCCCCTAAAGAGGGTATACTGCTTCTGTCCGACATTTTTTATTATAAATCTATCTGTGGACACAGTCGATCGAAATGCCTTGCATTCAGCGATAGCCCTAGTTTTCACAGATTTTGGAGTATTTCTGCGTTCATGTGCTAGTCGGGACTAGGAAACTCAGAAATGTCCAATTTGCTAACTGGTTTTAGTTACATTATACACGTGCCGCGTTCAACCAGTTAGCAAGTCAAAAATGTCTGCCTACTGACTAGCATGTGAACGCAGTAATAATTATTCTGCCTGTGCCACTTCAAGCTGGGATGTCCCACCTACCATTTCATTCACTCTTCCGATTGTCCATCAACTCCTGGCTGAACGATATTGCAACTTCCGACTTCAATGAATTCAAAACAACTGGGAACCCGGAAAAGAACTAGCTCTGACTGCGAAAAATAGTTTTGAATGGTCATCCAACTCGGAATTCCATGTCGGAAACTCTGGCATCTTTCTAGAGTTCCGACTTCCCCACCTGAAGATCACCGACGTCATGATTTGACCTAGTTTTTTTCCAGAGACTAAAGGGCATTTCCAGAGACGAAAGGGCATTTCCGAAATTAGTTTAGGAAGCCAAGCTAGAGCCCTGTCTGATGTTGAGAAGGGTATGGGCAAAAGTTTTGATCAAGAGAAAGCTTTAGAAAATATGCACGTTTTCTCTAACACTTAACATACACATATGTATTTTACAGTTATAAGGAAGGTGAAATCTTATAGCTCTTTTTTTTTTACTATATTTTTGTTGTCATTTCAAGCCAGTTTTGTTGAATACCAAATACATCATATAAAATATTTCATTTTTTTAATCATATTTGTACTGTGTAGTTGAGCTTGTGTCTTTCAAAGTGACTATACCTCAGCAATTTATTACTACTGTTACCAGAAAGGTGAGATTTTAATCTTTCTTGGAGTATGCAGCATTATTAGTTATTGTTTATTGCCCTTTCATGATGGTGTGGTACATACATGTGGTCCTGTATGGCTCAGTTGGTAGAATATGTTGCTAGCAACGTGAGGATTGTGGTTTGATTCCCGCGACCACCAATATGTAAAAATGTATGCATGCATGACTGTAAATCACTTTGGATAAAAGCATCTGCTAAATGTCATATACAGTATTATTTATTATGAGAAATAATAACTTTTGGGATTCCATAGATTACAATTTAGATTACATCTAACATACAGGGTAATCATGCCTTTTGTTAATGTTATCACCACAAAGTACACATGTTTTGGTAGTTAGATCACTATTTCTACATTAAGAAATGTTGCAAATTGACCTGTTAATCCACGTAGTTGAAGAGGATTAGTTTGTTAGGCCTACTTCCTGCTGTCCTCAGGTAGGGGGTTAAATAAACAAAACAGAGCTTTGTTCAGGAGCGCTAATTATCCTGGGTTACAGGAAAGTGCCAAGGTGGCCAAGTCCTAGGGGAAGAATGTGTACCCTAGTAAATCTTATAATTTTATGCAATTATTGAAGCCATTGATTATTGATTGGTTAATATTGGTATGCACACACCTCCTTCTCAAAATCCATAAAAAAAAAAAAAAAGGAAATGTGTGATCCACCATTATTGTTAGCCTATTTACCCTAATCAGACCTTCACTAGAGCTGCAGCTACCTTTGATTAGGCTAGACTTCACTGAACTCATGGGATGCATCCCAAAGGCACACTGTTCCCTATTCCTACTTTTGGGAATAGGGTACCATTTAGGACATAACCCATGCAGTAATTCAGACACTACAGCAGCTCTTGTCTCTCCCTCCGTTCAATGTGACTGACTGAAGTGCTGAGGACATGACAGACAACTTTAGAGTATGCTAATTAAGGACCTTTGACACTGGGACCTGCCAGCCATGAGCAGAGGATCACTGGGACCTGCCAGGCATGAGTAGCGAATCAGCAGATGAATCAATGGCAGGCTAATTAGTAAATCCTGCTAATGAGATGAGTCATAGGCTACAGATGTCAGGGAATAAAACCAGTTTGAAAAATAATAGAGAGTGATAACAGAGAGAAAGAGAGAGAGAGAGAGATTGCTTTTGGTGCAACACTGTGGGAGCCTACCACAGAGGGAGAGTACTATATTTATATCTCTCTTCCTCTCATCCCCCGACTGCCATTTTCTTTTCAGTTTGATTGACAGAAATGTACACACGTTGAGTTTCACATTAATAATCTTGCATTTAATACAGCATTAACACACACACCTAATTGTGAATCTGAAGAGAATTACAGTATGTCAGTGGGCCTGGTTGAAATCTGGGTACTACTAATCTCTGTATCCTGGTTATTTTTTCTTCAAAGGAACTGATACTGTTTGATTTGTAGCTCACAGATTGACGTCATGGCTCACCCATACACTATGTCCCCCTTCTTTGTGAGGGATGCCACGCGTATGCAGGCACGCACACACACGTATACAACCAGATTACACAAACAGATAATGGAAACATCTCCTTTTCATCAGCTATTCTAGTACTGGCACAGTGGGTGTACAGCTTGGGTGAACCCACTACTCTCACCTACAATAACCATATACTTTGCACACGAACTGCTGCCTGCTTTGAGCAAGAAATCATGAATGTATTTACGTGAAATGCCTGTGTTCGCCGGTGATCTCTCAGTGAACAGGGCAGCCTTGGAAAAGGGTTGGGCCTTTTCGTGGCACGCTTATAAGGCTCTGATTGTCCGAAATGGTTCCAACAATTATTCTCCTGTTGTCCTTCTTCGTAGTTGTCTGGTATCCGGTGACTTGTCGTGTAGTCCTGAAGAGAACTACAGAGTTGATTTTCCTTCCATTCGCTCTTGAAGATGCTTCTTTGAAGATAGGCTAGCCAGCCGTATCGATGGTTCCCAGTGGGGTGATGAGAGTAGCGTAATACGATGGTTTGGGCAGAGTAACAAGATGGTTCTACTTAAATTCGCTTTCAAAGAGACTTAAGACAGCTAATCAGCCGTACCAGTGATTGTCCGGGAGGTTAATTTATCGTCTCGACCTCGTGTTGAGATTCAAAGTTCAAACCATTTTAAACGTGTAGCTGCCACTTCACACTTTGTCTGGTTCCATGTGTTAATTCGTAACCCATAATTTATACATTTTGCTTGAAAGGGGCGGTTCCGGCCGGCTGGCACGCTCCGTGACCTCACTTCGGGCGGTGATTACTCACTGTGCAAAGTTATGGCAAAAACAATATCTGTTATAGCTTCTCAAATCACATTCCTCTTTTAACAAAAACACTTATCATTTTTCATATTACATGCACAACCCATAGTATGGAAAGTTAATCTATGTCGTGGGTATACCTTCCAAATTACAGTATTTCCTTTATAGCATTTTTAATGACATCACAAAATAACAGAACACTAATGTCATTTTGTTTATAGATCGCCTGACCATTCCCCATGTTCTACGTTCAAAATGTTGTTACAGTATTCGTTTTTGAACGTGTTAGAGTTTCAGCGGCAAAAAGGTCTGTTAAGACAAAGCACATTCCTTCGATGAATTTGGAGAGCACAGACCTGGATCTTCTCCCTTGATTTACAACAGGACGTGAGTGTCAATCCCCACTAGTTCTTTCCTCCCCCTCTAAGGGTGAAAGAGGGTCTGATTGAAGTAATTCATTGCAAACCTGATCTGACCTATTTGGATTCTCGTGGTCAGTCATAACACCATTACAGAGATATATTGATGTTGAAATAAAGGCACTGAAATAAAGCCCACAGCAACACTGTGGCTGACTGATAGCTAGCTGCACACAACGTTTCCCCACAGGAATGTAAGATGGTGTCCCAAATGAAACCCTATACACTACTTAGTACACTACTTTTCAAAAGGTAGGGCACTATATTGGAAATAGGGTGCCATTTCGGATGCACAATAAATCTACCCAACAAAAAGAGATTGATACAGAATGTTAATGTAGAGGATGTTCTGTAAAGTCAAAAAACATTATTTTGCTGCAAGGAAATGGGCGGATAGCTATATCAAATTAACTTTTTTCTCTAGTTGAATCATTTAAACAGGAAATCTCAAATACAAAAAAAGTACAAATTAACATTTCCCAATAAACTATACTGTACACAATCTTTATATATAGACATTAATATACATTCATTTAAAGAGGTACATTCATTGCAAAACGTGGCAACTTATGTGGTAAGACACAGTAGTGATCAGACCTGCAAAATACATTACTTCAAATACTTTAAAATATTATAAAGTATTTGAGGATCACTTGATTTAGCTTGGAGTTTCCACTTTTGGGTCTATTCTGTTGGTTCAATTGAGCCGGGCTATACTAAAGGAAGCGTAGCTCACATATTTATAAGTATTTTACATATTATATTTGACCCAGGTCAGGTAGTGATTTGTGATATGAACGTCATCCAAATGACGTATCAGTCCATAAACCTTTGCATATCTAAGAGCGCACCAAACATACATGTAATATCAAACATACAGAGGAACGCAAAGTTGTCAAACTTACAGCAGTCTTGTCGCAGGGTGATGTCATTATCTGAAACCTTCAACTATGAATTCATACCAGTTAGAGGTGCACACACGCAAGTCAATTCATCACAATGTATTACTGACACGGCAGCAAAAAGAACCACTTGGTAAAAATGTATCATCTCAGCCCATTCTGTGGCAGATCCGGTGATGTCCTCGTTTTTAGAACACTGCTAAGCCAACTGAAGTGGAAAGCAGAAACTGGACACAATTGGACACAAATGCTGGGCCCAAATGGCATCCAATCCCCTTCACTATGCACAATGTAGGGAATAGGGTATACACTATGTAGGGAATATGGTGCCATTTGGTACACATCCAAAGTCTGATTTCATCATTCTGATGGGACATCTCACTGCTACAGTAGGTTAGGGTCTACGGTTAACCATTGGCAGAACTCTCTGAACTTGAAACCGTGAAAACACCGCCCTCCCTCCCTCCTCCACACAGTGAAAAACAAAGTAAACCTCCTCAGAGACATGGGGGCTGGGAAAAAAAGTAAAGAAGGAGGAGGTTATATTTCCAAACAAGAGAAAGAAGATAAAGGAACTCTCAACCCTCTTCACCACACTGAAATCTAGCGTCTCGCCGAAGCACATGGCAGGTTGATCGGTTTGGACTTCACAGATTTTCAACCTTTCCATCCATCCATCCTTTCATGTGTGTTTGTGTCTCTGTCCCATACATCCCTCTTCCTCCTCCAGACCTCACAAGGTGCCCTGTTCAGAGCAGAAGAACCCTCCCTCCTTCTTCTTCCTTCTCTTCAGCCTGTGGTCCCTCCAGCAGACTGCCGCCATCAGCAGCATGACCATCCCCACCACCAGCAGCACCATGGACACCACCTTGGTCTGGTGCAGGTCTGGCGTGTTATACATGAAGGTGACCCCTGTCCCCGCCACCCCGATCACCAGGGAGATCACCCCAAACGGAAACACACAGCGGTACCAAGACTTCTCCGTGCCGCCAGTGGCTTGGGCTAGTCGTTCTAGTGTGGAGAGAGACTCTGGGGGTAGGACCAGGTCCCCTCTATGGGGGGACTCCGGAGGTATGCTGCTGCCACAGTCCAGGTCTGGTTGAAGCACTGGGGCCGGGGGTTGGCGTCCCGAGGAGCAGCCCATTTCAGAGCTGCGGTCCTAGGGAGAGGAGAGGAGTGAGGGGGGTTCTTCTGGTGGTTCTCTTCTTTCTGCTACTACAGGCGCTGCTACGTTCTCTGTTGTTGTCTTCTGGAGACAGCGTGTGCCTGTAGGGTGAAAGACAGGGAGAAGAGATCAGGAGGGAGACACTGAGATATATGGAGAAAGACAGAGAGGCAGAACGGAGACAGAGAGTGAGAGGGGGAAATTAAGTTATCCAGAGAAATAAAAAGAGAAGGAGATGGGGAGAGAGACTGATGAAGTCAGACACAGAGAAAACAAAAAGACAAACCGAGACAGATTCAGACAGAAAGAGAAAAGGGAGAGAGAGCAAAAGATACGAGCTCTGGCTTCGTATGAAGTCTCTCTGCAAGAGGATCCACTTACTCTGTCTCGATGTGTTTGGTGTGGTGTGTGTGTGTTCTGCATTGCATCCGTCCGCCCTCCCAGTGGCGGCAGCACGTTGTGTGTTGTGTTTCCACAGCCTGTGAGGTTTAAAGAGACCGAGAAGAGGAGGAGGGGCTAAGGAGAGGTGGTTGGTGTGACTCAGGAACCTGATTGGCTGCCCAAGCACAGTGACGTCAAAGACAAGAGGGATGCAGAGGGACGCGGAGGGACGCGGAGGGGTGCGGTTGGGAAGTAGAGGGACGATGGGAGATGGTTAACTGTTCCATCTCCTCTTTATCTCCTCTACTCTGATTGATCCATGTATGTGTGTGTGTTAATGGAGAATAGTAAAGCAGCCTAGGCTTAGTGATGATACTATCCAACCATAATGTTGTTTCAAATAATCTACACCTCAGTTACCTTTATGATGCAAAGCCATTTAATCTGACGTAAGCAGGCAGTAACACAGTAAAACAAATCAACTTAGATTTAAACACACACGCTTTCACGCACACACACATACACATGTTTAGCAGATGTTATTGTGGGTGTAGCAAAATGCTTGTGTTTTTAGCTCCAACAGTGCAGTAATATCTAACAATTCAGAACAATACACACAATACACACAAACCTAAAAGTAAAAGAATGGAATTAAGGAATATATAAATATTAGGATGAGCAATGTCAGAGTGGCATTGACTAAATACAGTAGAATAGAATACAGTATATACAGTGGCAAGAAAAAGTATGTGAACCCTTTGGAATTACCTGGAGTTCTGCATAAATTGGTCATCAAATTTGATCTGGTCTTCATCTAAGTCACAACAATAGACAAACATAGTGTGCTTAAACTAATAACACACAAATTGTATTTTTCTTGTCTATATTGAATACATCATTTAAGCACTCACTGTTTAAGTTGGAAAAAGTATGTGAACCCCTAGGCTAATGACTTATCCAAAAGCTAATTGGAGTCAGGAGTCAGCTAACCTGGAGTCATATCAATGAGACGAGATTGGAGATGTTGGTTAGAGCTGCCTTGCCCTATAAAAAACACTCACACAATTTGAGTTTGTTATTCACAATAAGCATTGCCTGATGTGAACCATGCCTTGAACAAAAGAGATCTCAGAAGACCTAAGATTATGAATTGTTGACTTGCATAAAGCGGAAAAGGGTTACAAAAGTATCTCTAAAAGCCTTGACGTGCATCAGTTCACGGTAAAACAAATGGTCTATAAATGGAGAAAGTTCAGCACTGTTGCTACTCTCCCTAGGAGTGGCCATCCTGCAAAGACGACTGCAAGAGCACAGCGCAGAATGCAAGAGCACAACGCAGAATGCTCAATGAGGTTAAGAAGAATCCTAGAGTGTCAGCTAAAAACCTTAAAGAAATCTCTGGAAGATGCTAACATCTCTGTTGACGAGTCTACGATACGTAAAACACTAAACAAGAATGGTGTTAATGGGAAGACATCACGGAAGAAGCAACTGCTTTCCATAAAAACATTGCTGCATGTCTGAAGTTTGCAAAAGTGCACCTGGATGTCCCAGCGCTACTGGCAAAATATTCTGTGGACAGATGAAACTACAGTTGAGTTGTTTGGAAGGAACACACAACACTATGTGTCGAGAGAAAAAAAGGCACAGCACACTAACATCAGAACCTCATCCCAACTGTAAAATATGGTGGAGCATCATTGTTTGGGGCTGCTTTGATGCCTCAGGGCTTGGACAGCTTGCTATCATCGACAGAAAAATGAATTCCCAAGTTTATCAAGACATTTTGCAGAAGAATGTTAGGCTATCTGTCGACCAATTGAAGTTCAACAGAAGTTGGGTGACGCAACAGGACAATGACCCAAAACACAGAAGTAAATCAACAACAGAATGGCTTCAACAGAAGAAAATACGCCTTCTGGAGTGGCCCAGTCAGAGTCCTGACCTCAATCCTATTGAGATGCTGTGGCATGACCTCAAGAGAGCAGTTCACATCAGACATCAGCTGAACTGAAACAGTTTTGTAAAAGAGGAATGGTCTAAAATTCCTCTGCCCTGCACTGTGAATGTTTACACGGTGTGTTCAATAAAGGCATCAAAACGTATAATTGTTTGTGTGTTATTAGTTTAACAGACTGTGTTTGTCTATTGTTGTGACCTAGATGAAGAATAGATCACATTTTATGACCAATTTATGCAGAAATCCAGGTATTTCCAAAGGGTTCACATACTTTTTCTTGGCACTATACATATGAGATGAGTAAAGCAAAAATATGTAATCATTATTAAAGTGACTAGTGTTCCATTATTAAAGTGAACAGTGATTTCAAGTCTGTATATTGGGTAGCAGACTAAGGTGCAGGGTTACGTAAAAGGTGGAAGCCGCCTAGTGATGGCTATTTAAGTCTGATATAATCTGTTTTTCAGTCCCAGCTTTGGTGCATCTGTACTGACCTCGTCTTCTGGATGATTGCGGGGTGAACAGGCAGTGGCTCGGGTGGTTGTTATCCTTTGGCCTTCCTGTGGAATCGAGTGCTGTAGGTATCCTGGAGGGCAGGTAGTTTCACCCCGGTGATGCGTTGGGCAGACCGCACAACCCTCTGGAGAGCCCTGCGGTTGCGGGCGGTGCAGTTGCCGTACCAGGTGGTGATACAGTCCGACAGGATGCTCTCAATTGTGCATCTGTAAAAGTTGAGAGTTTTAGGTGCCAAGCTAAAATTCATCAGCCTCCTGAGGTTGAAGAGGCACTGTTGCGCCTTCTTCACCACACTGTCTGTGTGGGTGGACCATTTCAGATCGTCAGTGATGTGTACGCTGAGGAACTTGAAGCTTTCCACCTGCTCCACTGCGGTCCCATCGTTGTGGATAGGGTGTGCTCCCTCTGCTGTTTCCTGAAGGCTATGATCAGCTCCTTTAATTGTAGCCTTCATAACATATCAACATTCAGTGAGGTTATTTTCCTGGCACCACACTCCCAGGGCTCTCACTTCCTCCCTGTAGGCTGTCTCGTCATCGTTGGTAATCAGGCCTACAACTGTTGTGTCGTCTGCAAACATGATTATTGAGTTGGAGGCGTGTGTGGCCATGCAGTCATGGGTGAACAGAGACTACAGGAGGGGGCTGAGCACGCACCCTTGTGAGGCCCCAGTGTTGAGGATCAGCGAAGTGGAGGTGTTGTTTCCTACCTTCACCACCTGGGGGCTGCCCGTCAGGAAGTCCAGGGCCCAGTTGCACAGGGCGGGGTTCAGACCCAGGGCCCCGAGCTTAATTATGAGCTTGGAGGGTACTAAGGTGTTGAATGCTGAGCTATAGTCAATGAACAGCATTCTTACATACAGTTGAAGTCGAAGTTTATATACACCTTAGCCAAATACATTTAAACTCAGTTTTTCACAATTCCTGACATTTAGTCCAAGTAAAAATGCCCTGTCTTAGGTCAGTTAGGATCACCACTTTATTTTAAGAATGTGAAGTGTCCGAATAATAGTAGAGAGAATTATTTATTTCAGCTATTACTTCTTTCATCACATTCTGCCAGGTTGCAGTTGCAAATGAGAACTTGTTCTCAACCAGCCTACCTGGTTAAATAAAGGTTAAATAAAAAATTCCCAGTGGGTCAGAAGTTTACATACACTCAATTAGTATTTGGTAGCATTGCCTTTAAATTGTTTAACTTGGGTCAAACATTTCGGATAGCCTTCCACAAGCCTCCCACAATAAATTGGGTGAATTTTGGCCCATTCCTCCTGACAGAGCTGGTGTAACTGAGTCAGGTTTGTAGGCCTCCTTGCGCGCACATGCTTTTTCAGTTCTGCCCACAAATGTTCTATAGGATTGAGGTCAGGGCTTTGTGATGGCCGTTCCGATACCTTGACTTTGTCCTTAAGCCATTTTGCTACAACTTTGGAAGTATGCTTGGGGTCATTGTCCATTTGGAAGACCCATTTGCGACCAAGATTTAACTTCCTGACTGATATCTTGAGATGTTGCTTCAATATATCCACATAATTTTGCACCAGTCCCTCCTGCAGCAAAGCACCCCCACAACATGATGCTGCCACCCCCGTGCTTCACAGTTGGGATGGTGTTCTTCGGCTTGCAAGCCTCCCCCTTTTTCCTCCAAACATAACGATGGTCATTACGGCCAAACAGTTCTGTTTTTCTTTCATCAGACCAGAGGACATTTCTCCAAAAAGTATGATCTTGTGCAGTTGCATGTGCAGTTGCATGTGCAGTCCCCATGTGCAGTTGCAAACCGTGGTCTGGCTTTTTTATGGCGGTTTTGGAGCAGTGGCTTCTTCCTTGCTGAGCGGCATTTCAGGTTATGTCATTGTAGGACTCGTTTTACTGTGGATATAGATACTTTTGTACCTGTTTCCTCCAGCATCTTCAAAAGGTCCGTTGCTATGGTTCTGGGATTGATTTGCACTTTTCGCACCAAAGTACGTTCAACTCTAGGAGACAGAATGTGTCTCTTTCCTGAGCGGTATGACAGCTGCGTGGTCCCATGGTGTTTATACTTGCGTACTGTTGTTTGTACAGATGAACGTGGTACCTTCAGGCGTTTGGAAATTGCTCCCAAGGATGAACCAGACTTGTGGAGGTCTCCATTTTTTTTTCTGAGGTCTTGGCTGATTTCTTTTGGTTTACACATGATGTCAAGCAAAGAGGCACGGAGTTTGAAGGTAGGCCTTGAAATACATCCACAGGTACACCTCCAATTGACTCAAATGATGTCAATTAGCTTATCAGAAGCTGCTAAAGCATGACATAATTTTCTGGAATTTTCCAAGCTGTTTAAAGGCACAGTCAATTTAGTGAATGTAACTGACCCACTGGAATTGTTATGCAGTGAATTATAAGTGAAATAATCTGTAAACAATTGTTGAAAAATGACTTGTGTCATGCACAAAGTAGATGTCCTAACCGACTTGCCAAAACTGTAGTTTGTTAACAAGAATTTTGTTGGATTGGTTGAAAAACAAGTTAATGACTCCAACCTAAGTGTATGTAAACTTCCGGCTTCAACTGTATATACAGTGCATTCGGAAAGTATTTAGATCCATTGACCTTTTCCACATTTTGTTACGTTACAGCCTTATTCCAAAATGTATTAAATAATTTTTTCCCCATCAGCATTCTACGCACAATACCCCATAATGACAAAGAAACATTCTTTTTTAGAAATGTCTGCAAATGTATATAAAAAAAAAAAACTGAAATATCACATTTACATAAGTATTCAGACCCTTTACTTAGTACTTTGTTGAAGCACCTTTGGCAGTGATTACTGCATCAAGTCTTCTTAGGTATGACTCTACAAGCTTGGCACACCTGTATTTGGGGAGTTTCTCCCATTCTTCTCATGGTCTGAGAGTCCTTTAGGTGCCTTTGGCAAACTCCAAGCTGGCTGTCATGTGCCTTTTACTGAGGAGTGGCTTCTGTCGGACTACTCTAACATAAAGGCCTAAATGGTGGAGTGGCTCTACCATCTCCACAGAGGAACTCTGGAGCTCTTTCAGAGTGACTATCGGGTTCTTGATCACCTCCAAAATCCGTGGCCAGCTCTTCGAAAAGTCTTGGTGGTTACAAACGTCTTCCATTTAAGAATGATGGAGGCCACTGTGTTCTTGGGTACCTTCAATGCTGCAGAAATGTTTTGATACCCTTCCCCAGATCTGTGTCTCGACACAATCATGTCTCGGAGCTCTACGGACAGTTCCTTTCGACCTCATGACTTGGTTTTTGCTCTGACATACATTGTCAACTGTGGAACCTTACATAGACAGGTGTGTGCCTTTCCAAATCATGTCCAATCAATTGAATTTACCACATGAGGACTCCAATCAAGTTGTAGAAACATCTCAAGGATGATCAATGGAAACAGGATGCACCTGAGCAAAATTTCGAGTCTCATAGAAAAGGGTCTGAATAATTATGTAAATAAGATATTTGTTTATTTTTTCTTGCTAAAATTTCTGAAAACCTGTATTCGCTTCATCATTATGGGGTATTGTCTGTAGATTGATTAGGAAAAACAGAAATGTAATCAATTTTAGAATAAGGCTACAACATAACAAAATGTGGAAAAAGTAAAGTGGTCTGAATACTTTCCGAATGCACTGTATTTATTTTATAAGGGAGCCCTGTATCATGCATTACAAGACAGAGTATTACTGAGAAAATTACTAGGGGACCTGTACACAGGAAGTAATGAGGAAACAGGAAGATTATGGCAGTTTGTCCCATTTGTTGTCCACTGGAGATGACCTGAAATATTATAAAGAGTGGGTGTTTTGAGATACAGGATACAGGAGAGAGCTGTCAGGAAAATGAGAGCTGTCAGGAAAATGTTTGGCTGAGTAATTTGAAATGCCAAGGTTGTTTACATTGAAACAGAAACTGCTAAAGAAACAAAAGCATGGATTTACGAAGCTCTCAGAAATACAACCATCTAGAGTGCAAAAACCTTTGTTTATACTTTGCACTGAGCTAGTTGAAAGGATAATAACATACCTGAAGGGCATAAAATATCCAGCATTGTGAAAATTAAGAATGAATGACCTGAAAAATCATTGCAGGCATGAGTGGGATTGTGATTGTGTGTGATTGTGATTGTGTTTGTTTTTGCATACCAGTAAGGGAAGCCATGTGACTGTGTATGTGAGGGACAGCATTGTTTTCAGGGGTGGAAAGAGTACTGAAATATCCCACTAAAGCATAAGTGCTGTTACTTTAATAAAATTGTACTCAAGTATTAGTAAAATTACTGGTGTAAAAAAAATATTCAGAGTAAAAGTAATTAAGTTACTTTTAAAATAAAAACATTGACCTTGATAATTAGCTAATTTCGCTAATGTTACCTGAATGTTGTTAAACAATCTTTTTCATGCATTACATTGAAAAAGGGAGGAAATTAACAGTAGGTATGAAAAGTAACAGTTTGTTACAAATATACTATTAACATTTCAAAATAAATGTAATATTCAAAGTAATTCAAATGTATTGATAAATACATAAAAAAGCAATACTAAATAAAGTACATAAACAATAAAGTTGCAAGACTTCAATATACTTCAGACTCAACATTTCTAATTCTTTCACCCATTCAATCACTCATTCACCCCTCTGTTACTTGTCACTCGTCCATGGGACCGGCTGACATTCCAGGCAGGTCACCCGTGATAGAAGTCAGTATTCAACGTCCATCCATGTCTGAGGATGTCCGGAGATGATGTGGAACCCGGCCACTAGGGGCAACAGTGAGCGCTGTTACCTTCAAGTAGGTTTCGGTTTTGCTAGGGCATTGTGGACGAGGATACTGATGGGCGTAAGCATCTGCCTCTGGTGCCAAAGGTTGCATGTTTGAATGCAGCGATAAGAAGTTTTTTTTATATTATTTTTAAACCCTATCCCAAACCTTAACCCTTACCTAACCATTCGGAGTTATTGCCTAAACTTTACCTTAAACACTTCAAAATGTGACATTTGGAATAACTTCAAAATGTGACGTTTCAGAAACATGGATGAGCATCTAATTCTGACGCGAGACCGTGAACGCTTTTAGGACATCCACTCACTCACCCATTTACTCTTTCCCTCACTCTAACTGTGTGTGCGTGCGTGTGTGCGTGTGTGTCTGAGTGTATGGAAGTGCATGTGCGAGCAAGCAATGGTGGTCAATCTAATAACAAAGCACAGGCCATGAGTAATGGATGCTGTGAATAATTAAAGAAGTGCAGGGAGATGAGCGAGGGACGGAAGAAGAGATAGAGGGAGGGATGAGAGACGAAGCAGGATTTAGATAGAACTGGAAAGAAAAAGGAGGGAGAGAGAGCTAAAGAAAAAGGAAACACCGTAGGACCTCTTTCTCAACCCTGACAACTAGTTCTGACAGTTCCAAATCCAAGCTTTTACTTCCAGGTCACCGAAGCACTTGATTGCTGAAAGAAATCCATTTCAGAGAGGTGATTAGTGTACTGTAAAGTGTAGGTGTGTATCCGTGCCTGTGCTGTGTGTCTAATGATACAGAGCCGTTTGTAAAGAGACACTGTTAAAAGAGCAGAAGGCACTCATCGAGTACCTTCTCTCTCCTCTGTTACTGCAGAAGCAGGAGACGTATTACAGATCTCAGGCACTAGCGGTTCTGGGGGGGGGCCAGTGCCCCTGTGACAACAATTTTGGACCCCCTTGTGGCCCCCCTAAATGTGGAGTATGAAATAATTTTTGCATAACTACTTTTTGCTATCGTTCTTTTTTTACGTCCGTTATTAGACAGTGGCAACGTGGAACACTAATTAAACCCACACATTTACTAGAGGGACATGGTATTTTGCCTGCTGATGCCTGCAATGCAGTGAAGAAAATGATATGACAACAATAATGTCTAATGTAACTGGCCCCTCTAACAGTACAACTGGCCCCAGGTTGGCCCCCCCCAGTTGAAGTGGTCTAGAAACGCCACTGATCTCAGGTGGACAATAAAAAGCTAGCTGTTCCTGGAAGAGATCCTGATGACTCAGGGGTGCCTAAAAAGGTGCTTGTTGCAGAGGGTGGGACAGTGGAGGTGTGTGTGCGTGTGAGTGAGGTAAAACAGGGCCTTGGCACTTGTCAGTCTCTCAAACATAAAACTCCCACCTGTCACCCCGTCTGGTGCCTGCCATTGCCAAATGCCAACTGACACCTTGTCAGTACTGCCAGTCCCTAGGTCTACTTTTCAAATGTCCGCCCCACACATGGGATCTTTTGCCTTCCATCTCCCTCTGTCTAATCCCCTGGGCACTGGGATCAGAGTAGGAGTGCTGATCTAGGAGAAGTATTGCCATTTAGATCATAACGAATAGGATTATATTGACATGAGGGACCTGATCCTAGATCAGCACTTCAGAGGTGCTTTATGAATATGGGTCCAGATCTACAGGAAGTCAGGGACGTACTGTAAGATCACAACCCAGATCCCGAATCACATAGTACAATACACCCACAGACATAATGTGGAATGTTACATAGGCTATAAATGATCAACTAGAGATAAAACAGATAACTACTCTCTTTCAGTATTTCATCCCTGTAATGATTGGAACAATCTTCCCTTTACATATAAGTGATTTTAATCCCCTAGCTGGGCTAAAACATCACTATAATATCCTTTCCTTTTTTAAATCTATATATAGTACAGTACAGAATAAAAAAAACAAATGCAGCTCGATCTGTTTTTCCACATTTCTCAGCTGTTATTGGCTATTATCACTGGTCTTAGATAACCATGTAGTTAAATTCCAGAAACTTGACGTCATTACAGAACCTTGATGGAAACTCACATGAAGCAAGACATTCTGTATTACCTGGGTAACAGAGAGGCAGGTGGACACAATGTACGTACTTATGTCGTCCTCTTCATCCAGGGTGGGACATAAGGCCGCAACAATCTTCTGCCATTGGAGTCTGTCTTTGGCCACAGCTTGTGCCCTGTCTAATGAGAGGCAACTTGGAAAGGGGTGAAGCCAACATTGTTCTATCTTCATGGTTAAAATCATCAGTATTCTATGATGCTACAGAAGGACTCTGTGGAGCTGGCTTTGGCTTTATGTGGCTTATTTTGTAGTTTTTTTGTTTTTAAAGTGAAGATGAAGCTAATACAGGGAAAAACAACGAATTCCCTGTGATGGACAGTGAGTGATTGATAGGGGAAGGTAATGCATGTCAGTCTATCTCAGCTAAAGTGGCTGAAGATTAGAACCCTTTAAATCCACTGCCATGCCAACTCGCCCACTAGATGAGAACGGGCTTTGATCAGTACACACGCAGGCACTTAACAAATGTAACAAATGTGATTGTATTTCTCAGTGTTGTGTTGTAATTAACAAATTCCCAGACAGCGGTCCCAGGAAACATTATACGTGCAGGACAACAGTATGTTGATGGCTGAAGACGCGTGATTCGTTGCTTGCATATAATTATCAGACTGGGCATTTGT
Organism: Hucho hucho; assembly: GCA_003317085.1. NCBI lineage: Eukaryota > Metazoa > Chordata > Actinopteri > Salmoniformes > Salmonidae > Hucho > Hucho hucho. Next base: position 37,940 of record QNTS01007648.1, read on the forward strand.
AATCAAAGATCATAACACAACTAGTACGAAATTGAATATGTGTAAATGCTTGACAATAGACACAAAGGAAGCACAGGACAGAAGTCTGTTGATGGCTGTAGATTTGTGTGTTAGCATGGAAATGACTGTGAATTAGCAGGGAGCTAATGCAACCATTACAATAAGAGCATGCTAGCGAACTCGCTCTTAAGACAATCATACATACAATAGCACATCACGGCTCACAGGAAGCCCCCAATATTTATCAGGTACCGTACACACACACACACACACACACACACACACACACACACACACACACACACACACACACACACACACACACACACACACATATATATATATATACATACTGTGGCAAACCTCTTCAAGGTTAGGAGCGTTTGTCACAATTTAAGTGGGAAACAGTCCAAACCCATCAGGTTTGGAGACCATCCCAATTGGGCTAGACCACTCACTATGTGACTCTTCGATCACTCCAACTGCTAACATTTTCTCTGTCTCTGCTCTAATCGCGGCTTGTCGAGCCTCAGGTACCCGATATGGCCTCATGCTCACTTTTCTCCCTGGTAGGGAAACGATATCATGAGCCGTAACTTCAGTTTGGCCAGGTACCTCTGAAAACACATCTCGGTTTTTCTGGATCAGGGTCTTTACTTCTTGTACTTGTGCTGGAGACAAAGTAGGTGAAATATTTACTTTGGCTGTTTCCTGAGTGTGTGTGGGGTATGTGATCATTAGTGTTTCTCTCTCTCTCCATGCTTTTAACAGGTTTATGTGGTAGATCTGTTCCTGGGGCCGTCGACCTGGCTGTCGGATCCGATAATTAACTTCTCCTATTTTCTCCAGTACTTCATATGGTCCTTTCCATGTGGCTAGTAGTTTGCACTCTACCGTGGGGATCAGCACTAACACCTTATCTCCCGGTTGAAATTCCCTCAGGGTAGCCTGCCGGTTATAAGTGTGCCGCTGGTGCTCTTGTGCTTGTCTCATGTGCTCTCTGACGATGGGCATGACTGTGGCTATCCTGTCTTGCATTGCCGTGACGTGCTCTATGACACTAGTATACGGGGTGGATTGGTGCTCCCAGGTTTCCCGGGCGATGTCTAAGATTCCCCGGGGGTGCCTCCCATATACCAGCTCAAAGGGGGAAAACCCCAGCGAGGCTTGGGGAACCTCTCTAATGGCAAACATCAGATACGGCAGCATGCAATCCCAGTTTTTCCCATCCTTATCGATTACCTTCCTGAGCATTGACTTCAGGGTGCGGTTGAATCTCTCAACCAGCCTGTCTGTCTGAGGATGGTAAACCGATGTCCTCAACTGTTTCACCTGCCACAATTTACAAAGGTCCGCCATAAGGCGGGACATAAAGGGGGTCCCCTGGTCAGTAAGGATCTCCTTTGGAACCCCTACTCTGGTTAACAGGAGCACTAATTCCTTGGCGATATTTTTGGAAGCCATCGTCCGAAGGGGAATGGCTTCTGGGTAGCGAGTGGCATAATCTAGAATGACCAGAATGTATTGGTGCCCTCTGGCGGATTTGGGTAGTGGGCCCACTATATCCATCGCTATCCTCTCAAATGGCGTTTCGATTATGGGGAGTGGCACTAACGGGCTTCTAACAGCTGGTCGGGGAGCTGTTAACTGGCACTCCGGGCACCCTCCACAATGCTGAGCCACTTCAGCCTGAATTCCTGGCCAGTAAAACCTCCTTATGATCCGGTCTCGGGTTTTATTGATACCAAGGTGTCCACCCAGAATGTGCCCATGAGCTAGAGCCAGTACTGTCCTCCGGTACCGGGTGGGGACCAACAATTGTTCCACCACCACCCCTATTTTTGAGACTCTGTACACCAAACCCTTTTTCATGATGAAGTGGGGAAAACTATTAGGCATCATCCCATCATTTACATCATATGGCATCTTTGGGACCACGCCGACCTCATAATCCAGCAGCCCTTCCTCGGTTTGGATGCTCACTACGGCTGTGGGGTACGGACGGGTATCCCCATGAATGCACGTAACACTGATATCCTGACTTGTATCCAGTTTATGAGTCGGCACTAGGTTTGCAACGACCAGGGTTAGCATACTGCCGGAATCCAGCAGGGCTTCAACCTCTTTCCCTTCAACCTTCACCCTGCACATATGTTTATTTCTTGATCTTTCAAGTACAATGGTTACCACAGGACAGGCATACCATATATCAGCTTCCTCTTTTTCACAGAGGTTACATTGCATTGGCTCTTCTTTAATAGGGCAGTAGGCTGCAATATGTCCCGGTCGATTACAATTATAACAGATAATAGAGTTTCGGGGGGAGACCCCCTCAACCCCCGGTCCCGGTTTCCAGCTTTTTCCGTAGTGTCTCGACCCGATTCTGATTCTTTCCTCACGGCCCCACGCTGCTCTCTTCCCCCTCCAAATGTTGGGACAGTCTTACCCGGTCCATTTATTCGCCCAGGCCAGTCACCAAAATCACCCCAGATTGAGAGTTCCTTCGAACGGGACAGTACCTGTGTGTTTGTTTCTCCGTTCTGGTGCACCCAGGCCGCAGGCAAGGTCAAGGATAGCAGGGTTCGGTACACAAATCAGGTTCTCGGTCGGTCCAGTCCAAAACAGTCCAGTTCATACACAGTAAATCCAGCCGATATAAATTGTTTCTTCCTCTATGGTTCACAGATCCTTCCAGCCTTCCCTCTCTCTTCCTGGTTTGTCTTGACCCCTTATCTGTGGGTTGGCCCCACCTTCTGAGGGTTCCCCTTGCTTCTGGCCATTTTGTGATCTGTAGTTCTGATCGGGGTTGCCATTTTAGTGATAGGGCAGAGCCCGTTTATTAGTTCTGCTCTCACATATCTGCCATTTATCACTCGACCCCCTCTTTGCCACAATACATACACACACACACACATACATACATACATACATACATACATACATACATACATACATATATATACATATATACATACATACACACACACATACATACATATATATGCACACACACAGATACATATATACACACACACATACATATATATATATATACACACACACACATACATATATCCTCTGACTGTCAACTGTGTTAATTTTCAGCAAACTTAACTTAACTGTGAACAAGTTCCACAGACATGTGACTAACAGAAATTGAATATTGTGTCCCTGAACAAACGGGGGTCAAAATCAAAAGTAACAGTCAGTATCTGGTGTAGCCACCAGCTGCATTAAGTCTCCTCCTCATGGACTGCACCAGATTTGTCAGTTCTTGCTGTGAGATGTTACCCCACTCTTCCACCAAGGCACCTACAAGTTCCTGGACATTTCTGGGGGGAATGGCCCTAGCCCTCACCTTCCGATCCAACAGGTCCCAGACGTACTCAATGGGATTGAGATCCGGGCTCTTCGCTGGCCATTGCAGAACACTGACATTCCTGTCTAGCAGGAAATCACACACATAACGAGCAGTATGGCTGGTGGCATTGTCATGCTGGAGGGTCATGTCAGGATGAGCCTGCAGGAAGGGTACCACATGAGGGAGGAGGATGTCTTCCCTGTAACGCACAGGGTTGAGATTGCCTGCAATGACAACAAGCTCAGTCCGATGATGCTGTGACACACCGCCCCAGACCATGATGGACCCTCCACCTCCAAATCGATCCCGCTCCAGAGTACAGGCCTCGGTGTAACGCTCATTCCTTCAACGATAAACGCGAATCCGACCATCACCCCTGGTGAGACAAAACCGCGACTCATCAGTGAAGAGCACTTTTTGCCAATCCTGTCTGGTCCAGCGGCGGTGGGTTTGTGCCCATAGACGACATTGTTTCTGGTGATGTCTGGGGAGGACCTGCCTTACAACAGGCCTACAAGCCCTTAGTCCAGCCTCTCTCAGCCTATTGGGGACAGTCTGAGCACTGATGGAGGGATTGTGCGTTGCTGGTGTAACTCGGGCAGTTGTTGTTGCCATCCTGTACCTGTCCCGCAGGTGTGAGGTTCGGATGTACCGATCCTGTGCAGGTGTTGTTACACGTGGTCTGCCACTGCGAGGATCAGCTGTGCGTCCTGTCTCCCTGTAGCACTGTCTTAGGCGTCTCACAGTACGGACTTTGCAATTTATTGCCGTGGCCACATCTGCAGTCCTCATGCCTCCTTGCAGCATGCCTAAGGCACGTTCACGCAGATGAGCAGGGACCCTGGGCATCTTTCTTTTGGTGTTTTTCAGTCAGTAGAAAGGCCTCTTTAGTGTCCGAAATGTTCATAACTGTGACCTTAATTGCCTACCGTCTGTAGGCTGTTAGTGTCTTAACGACCGTTACACAGGTGCATGTTCATTAATTGTTTATGGTTCATTGAACAAGCATGGGAAATGGTTTTAAACCCTTTACAATGAAGATCTGTGAAGTTATTTGGATTTTTATGAATTATCTTTGAAAGACAGGGACGCCTCTTTTTTGCTGAGTTTACATGATATCATAATATGTGTCGGAAGACATACTGAAGACATAGGACATAGGTGCCCACCTGTGCTAACTAGCCATCTAGTGTGCTCCGGACACCCGTGTAAGCATAACTGGGGAAAAGGTGTAGTTCGTCAACTGGAAGCACACACAGCTTATTGATCTGTGCAAAACTACTACAGTACGTGCATCTTTTTTATTTGAAAGATTCTCATTCTCAGTTTCTAAAAAATGTTTTGCTAGCAATGATTATTGACGTTTCTAAACGTTAAAACACAGCATCTGAATTGTATTTCACCCACAGCCAACCGTGGGCTAAGCTAACCACTGAAAATCCAACGGATAAGAAAACTTTGAGAGCTAAATTAGAGTAGGATGCATAGAACCCTACCTCTATCCTTATCCTAGTAGCCTAGTTGTTGTACTTTTTTACTGTCAGGATGTTCCTTTCCAGCTCATAAACTACAATCCTTTGCTGTGATGATTTATTTGATTCATTCTTGTTTTTACCTTTTGTCTCCCATAATCTATTCATAATCTATTCTCCCATAATCTATTCTCCCATAATCTATTCATTCCATAATCTAACTCTCTCCTGTGTCCTGCTCCCAGAGATCAACCAACTGCTATTCACCAAGCATGGACTCAGCTTATTCACTCACCTGTGAGGAGAACCATCCTACTGCAGTTCGAACTAGTCCTGCCGTCACTATTACACATTGAAACCCCATATGCATTTGCCTGTTGTCTTCTCTTTGTAGGTTTTGTTATACACAGTATAACCAGTCAAGAGAGTTTTAGAGTTTAAGAGCACCAACCAAAGATACACATGCTTGTTAGAGCATCTCGAAGACTTAATTCAATATAGTATCAATTTGACGAGGGGAAAAACAGATTGTTTTACTATTGTAACATGCAGTGATGAGAATGATATTGTTTCCGTCAGGAGCCCAGGCTTTTTCTGTGCTAAGGGAATTCTCTCTCTATACATCAGTTGGCTACATTGGTGACCAGGGTGAGATCCTTTAGATACACCTATGGAATCTGGGCACACGAATGCTCCTAGAGAGAGGGAGGAATACTGAAGTATGCGTTGATGACAGTTCTACTGTTTCCATCAGAGGCTCAGGCTTTTGGCATATGGTAAAGCGCTCACTTCTGGACTGCAACATTGTAAGATTGTGAGGCCCCCCCCACGACACTATATTTCGATACTTCAAATACTGCCTGAAACACTTTTGTTATTTGTCTCCATACTCAAATGGGAAAACACTAAATGTAGCTAGGCTTCCATCCAATTGGCAACAGTTTTTAATGCAAATATTCTAAAATCCGCAATAAAGAAAATACGCGCATTTTCCCAACAGTGGTGTTTCCACCAAACTGATTTGTGCGGATGAAAATCAGTAAGTGATGACATAGTACTGAATAAAAATCGAAAGTTCAATGTGTTTTCATCACATTTTCAACTTTACTGAAATTTTATCACAAAAATTGTTGCGTTAAACAGCAAATGTGCCTACTCTCGTATTGGCACGTGCAACAGCTCACAGATACAGTGAGGTTATTATGGATAAGAGCAAGAATATCTGTATTTGTCAAACGGCACACAAGCATCGATCATGTCACCAGAATGAGAACCTCTAGCAGGTATCAAGGTAAGACCCAAGTACAGACTGTGTGAAGTAACAATGTTTACTTCAACAGCGGCAGGCAAACGACAGGTCAAGGCAGGCAGGGGTCAATAATCCAGAGTAGGAGCAAAGGTACAGGACGGCAGGCAGGCTCAGGGTCAGGCAGAGTTCAGTAATCCAGAGGTGGAGCAAAGGTACAGGACAGCAGGCAGGCTCAGGGACAGGCAGTGTGGTCAGGCGGGCGGGTACAGGGTCAGGACAGGCAAGGGTCAAAAACCAGGAGGACAAGAAAACGAGAGGCTGGGAAAAGACAGGCACTGACAGGACAAACGCTGGTAAGCTTGACAAACAAGCCGAACTGGCACAGACAGAAAACACAGGTATAAATACTCAGACGGTAAGTGGGGAAGATGGGTGACACCTGGAGGGGGTATAGACAAGCACAAGGGGGTGTAGACAAGCACAAGGACAAGCACAAGGTGAAACAGATCAGGGCATGACACCCTCTAAAATTATTGGAAAGCACCAAGATCACTGTGCGCTTTCACCACCCAGTGAAGTCATCATAACTTATTTAATCTGTAGCTTAATAAATTCCATGGTTTCCCGAGTCGTAGTGGGAGTACCTCACACCATATCATCATGTGACTCCACGTCAACTTCAATATGATTGTGATTATACCAATATTTGCGCATAAAGGCATTTCCACCGCCATTTCTCGCATAATTAATTTTACCAACACAAAAAGATCCCACCATGTCGAATGAACAAAGGATCTGTCTGCATTTACAACATTTACAACTTCCTGTTTCCATCACAGATTATTTTTTACAGTATGACTTTACTGGCATAAGAACTGTGGATGGAAACGTGGTTAGTGATGTTCTTCTTTGTTCGAATGTATATGCATGAAACGTACATTATGGAAAACAAGCCTCACACTCAGTCATAGTTAGTAGTAGAAAAATGAATTGTTAAGAATTTGGCACCATACATTTTTTGAAGGTTCAGAGGAAAGTTAGCCTGATCATTTAAACCACTTAAATATACAGTGCATTTGGAAAGTATTCAGACCACTTTCCTTTTTCCACATTTTGTTACGTTACAGCCTTATTCTAAAAATGATTAAATCATTTTTTACCCTCATCAATCAACACAAAATAGCCCATAATGACAAAGCGAAAACAGAAATACCTTATTTACATAAGTATTCAGACCCTTTGCTATGAGACTCGAAATTGAGTTCAGGTGCATCCTGTTTCCATTGATCATCTTTGAAATGTTTCTAAAACTTCATTGGAGTCCACCTGTGGTAAATTCAATTGATTGGACATGATTTGGAAAGGCACACACCTGTCTATATAAAGTCCCACAGTTGACAGTGCATGTCATAGCAAAAACCAATCCATGACGTCGAAGGAATTGTCCGGTGAGCTCCGAGACAGGATTGTGTTGAGGCATAGTTCTGGGGAAGGGTACCAACAAATTTCTGCATCATTGAAGGTCCCCAAGAACACAGTGGCCTCCATCATTCTTAAATGGAAAAAGTTTGGAACCACCAAGATTCTTCCTAGAGCTGGCCGCCCGGCCAAACTGAGCAATCGGGGGAGAGGGGCGTTGGTCAGGGAGGTGACCAAGAACCCAATGGTCACTCTGACAGAGTTCCTCTGTGGAGATGGGAGAACCTTCCAGAAGGACAACCATCTCTTCAGCACTCCACCAATCAGGCCTTTGTGGTAGAGTGGCCAGATGGAAGCCATTCCTCAGTAAAAGGCACATGACATCCCGCTTGGAGTTTTGCCAAACGGCACCTAAAGGACTCTCAGACCATGAGAAACAAGATTCTCTGGTCTGATGAAACCAAGATTGAACTCTTTGGCATGGATGCCAAGCGTCACGTCCGGAGGAAACCTGGCACCATCCCTACGGTGAAGCATGGTGGTGGCAGCATCATGCTGTGGGGATGTTTTTCAGCGGCAGGGACTGGGAGACTAGTCAGGATCGAGGAAAATTTGAATGGAGCAAAGCACAGAGAAATCCTTGATGAAACTGTGCTCCAGAGCATTCAAGACCTCAGACTGGGGCAACGTTTCACCTACCAACAGGACAACAACCCTAAGCACAAGTGTTTCAATGTCCTTGAGTGGCCCAGCCAGAGCCCGGATTTGAACCCGATCAAACATCTCTGGAGAGACCTGAAAAAGCTGTGCAGTGACGCTCCCCATTCAACCTGACAGAGCTTGAGAGGATCTGCAGAGAAGATTGGGAGAAACTCACCAAATACAGGTTTGCCAAGCTTGTAGCATCATACCCAAGTAGACTCGAGGCTGTAATCGCTGCCAAAGGTGCTTCAACAAAGTACTGATTAAAGGGTCTGAATACTTATATAAATGTGATATTTCTGTTTTTTTTATACATTTGAAAACATTCTATAAACCTGTTTTTGCTTTGTCATTATGGGGTATTGTGTGTAGATTAATGAGGGGAAAAAAATATTTAATCAATTTTACAATAAGGCTGTAACATAACAAACTGTGAAAAAAGTATACTGAATAAATTCCGAATGCACTGTATTCACATTCACAGAACATTTAGTATTTCCAAATTGCCTTTTCTATATTCTGACAGACTATTTGTCATTCTCCATATCTTATCCCAATGTATTCAACATTTGCATGCTCACCATGGTATTGGGCAGGTGCTGACATTTGAGAACTCAACTGTTTGAGAAATCAAGCTCTGGTCACCTTGTATAAACCAACACCTTGTATTCGTTTGCCCAGCTGTTTTTAAGTGAAGATTATAAGGTATGCTTTATGTGTAGGCTATGCCATGTATTCTAATATGCATACAGTGAGGGAAAAAAGTATTTGATCCCCTGCTGATTTTGTACGTTTGCACACTGACAAAGAAATGATCTGTCTATAATTTTAATCGTAGGTTTATTTGAACAGTGAGAGACAGAATAACAACAAACAAATCCAGAAAAACGCATGTGAAAAATGTTATAAATTGATTTGCATTTTAATGAGGGAAATAAGTATTTGACCCCTCTGCAAAACATGACTTAGTACTTGGTGGCAAAACCCTTGTTGGTAATCACAGAGGTCAGACGTTTTTTGTAGTTGGCCACCAGGTTTGCACACATCTCAGGAGGGATTTTGTCCCACTCCTCTTTGCAGATCTTCTCCAAGTCATTAAGGTTTCGAGGCTGACGTTTGGCAACTCGAACCTTCAGTTCCCTCCACAGATTTTCTATGGGATTAAGGTCTGGAGACTGGCTAGGCCACTCCAAGACCTTAATGTGCTTCTTCTTGAGCCACTCCTTTGTTGCCTTGGCCGTGTGTTTTGGGTCATTGTCATGCTGGAATACCCATCCACGACCCATTTTCAATGCCCTGGCTGAGGGAAGGAGTTTCTCACCCAAGATTTGACGGTACATGGCCCCGTCCATTGTCCCTTTGATGCGGTGAAGTTGTCCTGTCCCCTTAGCAGAAAAACACCCCCAAAGCATAATGTTTCCACCTCCATGTTTGACGGTGGGGATGGTGTTCTTGGGGTCATAGGCAGCATTCCTCCTCCTCCAAACACGGCGAGTTGAGTTGATGACCTTGCGGGCGCTGCAGGATTTCAGTCCTTCACGGCGTAGTGTGTTACCAATTGTTTTCTTGGTGACTATGGTCCCAGCTGCCTTGAGATCATTGACAAGATCCTCCCGTGTAGTTCTGGGCTGATTCCTCACCGTTCTCATGATCATTGCAACTCCACGAGGTGAGATCTTGCATGGAGCCCCAGGCCGAGGGAGATTGACAGTTCTTTTGTGTTTCTTCCATTTGCGAATAATCGCACCAACTGTTGTCACCTTCTCACCAAGCTGCTTGGCGATGGTCTTGTAGCCCATTCCAGCCTTGTGTAGGTCTACAATCTTGTCCCTGACATCCTTGGAGAGCTCTTTGGTCTTGGCCATGGTGGAGAGTTTGGAATCTGATTGATTGATTGCTTCTGTGGACAGGTGTCTTTTATACAGGTAACAAACTGAGATTAGGAGCACTCCCTTTAATAGTGTGCTTCTAATCTCAGCTCGTTACCTGTATAAAAGACA
>QNTS01007649.1:8963-44241 GCA_003317085.1 Hucho hucho
TGTCTGTGTGTGTCTGTGTCTGTGTGTGTGTGTGTGTGTGTGTGTGTGTGTGTGTGTGTGTGTGTGTGTGCGTGTGTTATAAATATATACAGTAATATGTTATACAATAGACACAGGGTAAGGTCAAACTAGTTTTTCCTATTCAGACAGCAATGATATGTTTTCCAACTGAACTCAAGTGCTCTATCACATTATTATCTAAACTTTGAAGACAAGATATGAGGTTATTTCATTCACTAAGACTTTAGTTTTGAAGGACAATGAATATAGTCCGTTCATTCATTCAATTATTAATTCAACTGCTGCTCCTATGACCTAGTAATTTAAATAAAACCTGCTCATTGATGTGTGTGTATACCTGACACAGCCACAAGAGGGTGACAAATCACCATGTTACTAGCCTGGCCATGGTCCAGGTGCATAAGGCGCTGTTGCACAATCCTGATTACCACATGATTGGTGGAATGCAAACTTGAGATCAGCTTGTTGGATAGGGTCTAGTGTTCCACCTACTGTACATCTGACATTTAATGACCACATTATAGATTCATAACGCACTATAAAACCATAAAAAATACAGGTAACTGCCAAAATAAAGGAAACACCAACAAAAAGTGTCTTAATAGGGCGTTGGGCCACCACGATCCAGAACAGCATCAATGCACCTTGACATTGATTCTACAAGTGTCTGGTACTATATTGAAAAGATCCGACACCATTCTTCCACAAGAAATATGGTGTTTTGTTGATGATGGTGGAAAACGCTGTCTCAGGCACCACTCCAGAATCTCCAATAAGTGTTCAATTGGGTTGAGATCTGGTGACTGAGACGGCCATGACATGTGGTTTACATCGTTTTCATCCTCATCAAACCATTCAGTGTCCACTCGTGCCCTGTGGCTGGGGGCATTGTCATCCTATGCGGGCATATCAATGGTAGCCAAAATAATGGCCTGCCCAGCATTTTTATACATGACTCTAAGCATGATGGGATGTTAACTGCTTAATTAACTCAGGAACCACATCTGTGTGGAAGCATCTGATTTCAATGTACTTGTATCCTTCATTTACTCAAGTGTTTCCATTATTTTGGCAGTTACCTGAAGGCTGTTTTGGTTTTCTTATTCATATATTAGAGTAGCCTATTAGAGTTCCCTGAAAAGAGTTAGAATTTCCAGAAAAGAAACTCACACACCCTGATGTTCTCTTTACTTGAGTAGAAATGCTGCTCCACTATTTACTGGATTTGGCTGCAACACACACCACCACAGGAGCTTTGGATTAAAACACACACACGTCTGCATGAACGCACATGCTCGAATGTGCACACATGCGTGCGCTCACACACACACTCACTCACGCAGGCACACATGGACGCACGCACACAGGCAGACACACATGCACACACACCACACACATACACACCACTCAGCAGCACATATGGGATGCAGATGTGATGTATGAAGCTGGGGTCACAGAGTCCACAGTACCAGCGCTGGATAATTGCCTACCCTGACATAGGAGTCTTAAAGAGCACTGAGAAATGTCTATCTATTCATCCTGATATTGGTAAATCCAGGAAATTTCCTGTGGAATGGAAACCATGTTCTACTCTAAAATATATAATACATTCTATTATATTCGCTTCTACCTCAACAACACAGGATATTAAATGGGAAGGAGTCGGACAGACCTTTATGAGATGGACGACGGTCTTCTTCTTTTCCCTTTGATCATGACTGAATATAAACTAGAAACTTTAGCAACACTTAATAATAAACCAGTAATAAACCATTATTACTAGTTACTAGTTATAAGCATGTATTTCAGATAGCAATATATCAACAACAGCCTCAAAATGGCTGATACTGTCTCAGAATCATTACTGGGTGATAGTAGTAAGCCATAGTAAGGATGTCCATGTTCTAAGTGCTTCACATTATGCCCCTATCACAATGATTTGTAGCTGTGGGCTTGAAGTAGTGTTTTTTTTATACCGTTCTGGATGTTTCTAGTCCAGCAGATGATAGATAGTCATCAGGAGAAACGCTGAGAAGAGCTGATTGATGGATGGATGAATGGGGGAAGGGGAGAAGGAGATGAGTGGAGGGGGGATTCTTAATCTCATTCTTTCTTTCTTAATCATCGAGGAGTAACATTAATGTGTGTTCATAACTCTCTAAGCCTCACACCGTCTATAAGCTACCCTAGCAGAAACACATATATGCAGACACACATACACACACACACAGCTATTTACAGTATTTACTGTACACATAGACAGACATATAGAAAGATGTCTTCAGATATGGAATGAACCGTGCTCCTGGGGTGGAAGGCATTAAGAAAACCATCATGTATGGAGGGACAGCTGAGATGCCCCGGTTCATTACTGGGACCAAGGTAGGCCTCAATCTCTCCATCTCTACCTATTCCTCTGCTTCAACCTCTTCATCGCTATCCAAATTCATCCATTTCAATCTCCCCATCTACTTCATTTATAATCCTGTCTTTCTCTCTTTCTATTTCCCTCAATATGAATCTCTCCATCTATCTATTTTAACATAACTCCATCTATTGACTTCTCTATCCTCTATCTCAAATAGTGGAGGTTTTCTCCAAGCCACAGACAGTTACTCATCCAGTGCATTGTCTCCAATTCCAGACAAATCTGATTACTGTGAAGAAGATGGTTGCAATAGATTCTAGAACATTGTGTAGATTCTGAAAATAAAAAGAATGTTTGTCTCACTCAAATCAGGACAAATAAAATGGTCTTACTCATGGAGTCATATGACACTATTCATTCCATTAGTAATGACATGGTACAAGATCTTATCATGTTGCATCCTGCCTGTCAACAGGGACCACATACCCACAACTGTATGGTCAGTGCATAAAGGGGTGGCATTTGGTGAAACTGGAGAATCTGGAGGAAAATGACTCTGATCCCACTTTTCTCTAAACCCAAATGTCCTCTTCACCACCCCCTCCCTCTCTTCCTTTCTCTCCTCCACCTATTTCATACTGTACATCCTCCTCTATCATCCCTCTCCCACAGGTAGCCTTCCATTTCGGTACCCAGCTGTGTGATGATTGTACGGGGATAGACGACAGTAAGGCGGTGGGCGTGCCCATGATCGGAAAACATGTTCAAGCTGGAGATCTGGGAGACCCTGCTCACCTCCATGAAGATCGGAGAGGTGGCCGAGTTCTGGTGCGATGTCACTGTGAGTAGGACTCATTCTCCAACAACGCAGTGCCACATTAGCATGTTTCCAGATTCTAAACACCTCTCCAGAAGTCAACTGATCTCAATTAAAAAAGGTTTGTCCTAAGTGAACAATTATTTTACCTAGGGAGACGTTTACCAAAAGCCGAAAGGTATCAATCACATCAGAATAAAGTCTCTCTCATGATGGTCGGCCTGCACCTTATACAAGGAACTAAACGAGACACCACCCATTACTACAGTATTGTCAAAAACACAAAAGCTCCTTCTATTCAGAGCATACTGAGTAAACACTTAAATAACTCAATAACTCTCTCAGTAGCATGAGACACAATACAAACACACTGGAATATCATACACCTAATATCATACGCATAATACAGGTGTATTGTTGTCCCATTTGTGTTCATTGCCAGTGTTGTGTCATAATGATGATAATTAGAAACAACATTAGGGACAGGTAAAAACAATCAATGCTAACCTCAACCCACTATTGAAGAGGATCCAGGCACTTCTGTCAGGTCCCCTTTTTTGGTATTTGTCTCTAGTAAGCTATGAAAAGCACACGTGTCGAAAATGTAGGCCCTACTTTCAGTTGTCTGTTTTATCTGTGCTCTTCAACGTATTATGTCTGCAATTGTAGGCTTTCCAGGGTTTGGTTATACATTTATATTTGGTAACACTTTATTTGGATAGTCCATCTATAGATGCTCTACAGACTATCTACAGTAACATTTCAATTAACTATCTACTAACTAACTCTAGCTCGAACCCTAACCTTAACCTTTATCCTAACCCTAACCCTTACTTAACCTAGCCCTAGCTCTAACCCTAACCCTTACCCTAAATCTAACCCTAACCCTTACCCTAACGCTTATCCTAACCCTAACTGTAACCTTAGCAAGCAGTTGCTTATCAACAGATAGTTTGTTGATAGCGTGACCTGTAGAGTATCTACAGATGGACTATCCGGACTATCCAAATAAAGTGCAACCTTACACTGAGTGAACAAAACATTAAGAACACCTTCCTAATATTGAGCCTGGATCCGAACCAGGGTGTCTGTAGTGATGCCTCAAGCACTGAGATGCAGTGCGTTAGACCACTGCGCCACTCGGGAGCCCCTACACTGATCTACACTGATCTACACTACATCTACACTGATTGAAGTGGATTTAACAAGTTTATCAATAAGGGATCACCTGGACTCACCTGGTCAGTCTATGTCATGGAAAGAGCAGGTGTTCATACTGTTTTGTACACAGTGTTTATTTGTTCTACCTACAACACCTGCTAGTGATGGTAACCAAAGGTTGCTACCTACAACACCTGCTAGTGAGGGTAACCTTAGGTTGCTATCTACAAGACCTGCTAGTGAGGGTAACCTAAGGTTGCTACCTACAACACCTGCTAGTGAGGGTAACCTAAGGTTGCTACCTACAACACCTGCTAGTGAGGGTAACCTAAGGTTGCTACCTACAACACCTGCTAGTGAGGGTAACCTAAGGTTGTGTGTTCTATTTTCATCTTTGGGTGACTTCTTTTCCCATCAGTTTTTTGTGTCTGCTAGAGTCTGGCTGTGTGTGTATAAGTGCATATATGTGTGCGAACTTTCGTATGCGTGTGTGTGTATGTACGTGCATGCATTTGTATGTGTGTGTTTATGGAGAAGACAAACAAATGGAGAGCTTAGAGAGTGTGATTAATATGCAGCAGCTTCAACTTTCCCTAATCGCCTGTGATTACTGCTGACTCACCATGAACACAACCTAGGACGGGCTTTAAACCAGCTGGGGCACAGCCATTCATTCCTTATCTAGTAGCTACAACCTGGGTGCTTTACAGTAGTCTACATTCTGTGACCCTACTAGTGTTGAGGGTAAAATGAAGTGTTTACTTATACTCATATTGTTACATAGGAGACATGAAGGCTGTGCCCTTGCTCCACGGCCAGGGGAACAAGCTCTATAAACTGGGGCGCTACCGGGACGCCACCAACAAATACAAAGAGGCCATCGTCTACGTCAAGAACATACAGCACAAGCTAACAAAGTATCAGGAATGGCAGTGTGGAATAATGACTTTGGCTTTAGTTTTTGGAGTTCTTGAAATGTGTTTTGTGAGAGAGTATAGTCATATATGAATCATGAACATATACAAAGTGCAGCCTCAACGCTTTGTGTGTTTGTGTGCGTGTGTGCATGTCCGTGTGTGTCTGTGTGTGTGGGTGAGTGCTGCGTGCATATATGAGTGTATTCATCCATGGTGTGTAACATGGAGAAAGCGTGGGAAGTCCACTGGCTGACGCTAGAGAAGATGGGGAACATTCTGACTCTGAACTACTGCCAGTGTCGACTCCGTATGGAGGAATACGAGGTCATAGAGCACACCAGTGGCAATCAGCACCCAGGTACCTCAGGCACACAAAATATGGCATGACACCTTAAAGGAAAAGCACTTGAGAAAACAACAAATAGTCGATGGTCGAAGTGTGAAGAAAAAAACATTTGGATCTAGCCCAAAGAAACCCAATCTTTTTACCTTAACTGTGTATCTGCGTGTGTGTGCATCTCAATGTGTTTGCATGTGTGTGTTCATCCTAGGTGAAATTAAGGTGTTCTACGTGCGATGGAGAGCCCACATGGAGGTGTGGAATGAGGCTGAGGCGCGGGCTGACCTCGATAGAGGGTTCTAGATCTGGACCTTGGCATGAAGAAGGCTGTTAAGAAGGACCTGGGTGTCCTCAACATGAGGATGGAGGAGAAGAATGAGGAGGAGAAAGTCAAGTACAAGGGCCTGTTCTGACATGGCCCAGGAGATATGCACATATGGAGGGGGAGTGTCAATGTCAAAGTCAATGTTAAAGTGGACAACAGAGATGGGGCTTGTGGAGGAAGAGGGGAGGGACGGGCAGTAACAAATCCTACGTTATTGTTACTTATTTATCTAAGTTTTTCCTGTAACATTGTTTGGTGATCAATCCATTTGGGTAGAACATGTAGCCATTACGTCTGACTTGAATGGTTCAAGCCCAACAAGTACTGCATCTAGTCATAAAGGGCAAATACATCAAGCTTGATTGTAGATTATGTACTTATCAGGTTTTGAATGAATATATCTTTATATTCTTTCCTTTAATCCATGGTATCAATATTGTTTTAAAGGGATTTTCACACACTTACAAAGTTTCTACCCTCAAAAAGCGTAGTCATTTCTCTGTATCTTGTTGCCACCATTACATTCCACTAGATGGCATTATTTCGATAGCATAGACCTCAGGGCTAAATACTGTACTATCAAAGTCTACTTTTGATATATCAACAACTACTCCAATAACAAAGTAACAAAGAGGATAATTAACTCACCAGTATGGCACAATGGCAGGACATTCTCGAACAGAGGTCTCGAACAGAGGTCTCAAACAGAGGTCTCAAACAGAGGTCTCCAACAGACAGCATTCTAAAACAGAGCCCAGCACTAACATACCTGATTACACTAATCATGGTCGAGACTGAAGGCTTTGATTAGTTGATTATTGGAAACAGGAAGTGTTAGTGCTGGGCTGGGACAAAAGCCTGTCCACGCAGTTGCTCACCAGGAGCATAGTTGGGGAACTCTGCTCTAGACTTGGAGAACCCGGCTCTAAGTTAATGTGTTGACCTGATATGCTTTCTGATGGCCTGCATGTTAACAAGAAGGATCAATTTGCTGTTAAATGAATGATAGGTGATTGCAGTGTCTGAGTGATAGGGGACACATACAGGTTAGTGATGGAGACACTCCCACAGTAACACGACACACAACACACCCACCCACCCACAGCTGGCTCCAGTAGGCTACGTACAGTAATATAATTGGGTAAATGTCTGAGAGACATGAGTGTGTGTGTGTGTGTGTGTGTGTGTGTGTGTGTGTGTGTGTGTGTGTGTGTGTGTGTGTGTGTGTGTGTGTGTTTGTTTGCTTGTTTGTTTGTTTGTGTGTGAGTAATACAGCAGAGTGCTCAGGATGAGTAATGCCCCTTGGGTTTAGGAAACAGCTGAAGGTAGATTGCATAGCAAGCAAACAAACATTTGACCAACTGGGGACATTTTGTTAGTCCCCACGAGGTCAAATGCTACTTCTAGGGGGTTTAGGGTTAAGGTTAGAATTAGAGTTAGGGTTAGAATTACGTTAAGGGTTAGGGTTAGGAGCTAGGGTTAGTTTTAGGGTTAGGAGCTAGGGTTAGGGTTAAGGTCAGGGTTAAGGGGTAAGAGTACGGGTTAAAGTTTAGGGTTAGGGGTTAGGGAAAATATAATTTTGAAAGGGACTGAATTGTGTGTCCCCACAAGGTTAATGGTACAAGACTGTGTGTGTGTGTACAGTATCAGGTCGATGGCATACAGAGAGCTCACTTACATTCAGGGAATCCCCTATTCGTCATATACTTTTCTCTGTACACTCTCACACACGAACCTTTCGATTTTTTTGAGGAGATTCAAGAACCCTTTACTAAAAAATGTTTTATACAGTGCCTTCGGAAAGTATTCAGACCCCTTGACTTTTTTTACAGCCTTATTCTAAAATGTATTAAATTGTTTTTTTCCCCTCATCAATCCACACACAATACCCCATAATGACAAAGCAAATACAGTTTTTTTTATATTTTAGCAGATGTATTTAAAAAAAAAATGCATAAGCATTCAGACCCTTTACTCATTACTTTGTTGAGGCATCACACAGCCTCAAGTCTTCTTGGGTATGACGCTACAAGCTTGGCACACCTGTATTCAGGGAGTTTGTCCCTTTCTTTTCTGCAGATCCTTCTGCGTTGTCTTGGCTGTGTGCTTAGTGTCATTGTCCTGTTGGAAGGTGAACCTTTACCCCAGTCTGAGGTCCTGAGCGCTCTGGAGCAGGTTTTCATCAAGGAGCTCTCTGTACTTTGCTCCCTTCATCTTTGCCTCAATCCTGACTAGTCTCCCAGTCCCTGCCGCTGAAAAACATCCCCACAGCATGATGCTGCCACTGCCATGTTTCACCGTAGGGATGGTGCCAGGTTTCCTCCAGACGTGATGCTTGGCATTCAGGCCAAAGAGTTCAATCTTGGTTTCATCAGACCAGAGAATCTTAGAATCTTGTTTCTCATGGTCTGAGAGTCTTTAGGTGACTTTTGGCTAACTCCAAGCAGGCTGTCGTGCCTTTTACTGAGGAGTAGCTTCCGTCTGGCCACTCTACCATAAGGCCTGATTGGTGGAGTGCTGCAGAGATGGTTGTCCTACTGGTAGGTTCTCCCATCTCCACAGAGGAACTCTAGAGCTCTGTCAAAGTGACCATCGGGTTCTTGGTTACATCCCTGATCAATCAATCAATCAAATGTATTTATAAAGCCCTTCTTACATCTGCTGATGTCACAAAATGCTGTATAGAAACCCAGCCTGAAACCCCAAACAGCAAGCAATGCAGGTGTAGAAGCACGGCCAAGGCCCTTCTCCCCCGATTGCACAGTTTGGCCAGGCGGGCCAGCTCTAGGAAGAGTCTAGGTGGTTCCAAACTTCTTCCATTTAAGATTGATGGGGGCCACTGTGTTCTTTGGGACCTTCAATGCTGCAGACATTTTTTGGTACCCTTCCCCTGATCTGTGCCTCGACACAATCCTGTCTCTGAGCTCTAGGGACAATACCTTCAACCTCATGGCTTGGTTTTTGCTCTGACATGCACTGTCAACTGTGGGACCTTATATAAACAGGTGTGTACCTTTCCAAATCATGTCCAATCAATTCAATTTACCACAAGTGGACTCCAATAAAGTTGTAGAAACATCTCAAGGATGATCAATGGAAACAGGATGCACCTGACCTGAATTTTGTGCCTCATAGTAAAGGGTCTGAATACTTATGTAAATAAGGTATTTATGTTTTTTATGAGTGAAAGTTTACAACGTAGGTGCACAGGTTGAGAGAAATTTGATTAATCAAGGTGACAGACATTGACACATTCAATACAACCTTGAACAACCTTGCCTGATCTGGATTGTAATCATTAGTCCAACAGTTGCAAACGAGAGTTTCTATTGGACAAATTCAGGTAAGCTTTCCCCGTTTCATTCCGTTTGCTTCCGTATAAGAAACTTTTTTTTCAACATAATCGGCAGAATGAATACACCCCTGATCACACGCAAACAGAAATTACCTTTCCAAGCCAAACCTTCATATAATAACAGCTAACCCATACACACAGCCTGCATCATTGTCACCATATTAGCTAACGTCAAGTCAACATAGCTACTAGAACTAATGCGTTATTACACCTGCTAAAATAATACAGTACAGTGTACAGTTAGCAGACAGTTTAGCAGTTACATCGGTGGGCCCCGGTGGCAACAAATTTATATAACCAAAAACTTACCTTGACCTGGAAGAGTTCCAGTGTTGGATAACCATAGCAAGCAAGGTAACATAGCATCCCTCTCTGTTTGAGCCAGGTGTTTGAGTAGGCTAAACTAGCTAGCTGCATTCGCTAGCTAAGTAAGTGAAAGTGTAAGTGAAAATACAAAATATAACTAGCTCTCTCTCTCTCTCGCTTCAACTGTTCAACTATTATCTTTCTCTCTCATTGGGTCAACTACTGCAGTTCTAGCTAGCTGTAGCTCATGCTTTCAGTACAAGATTCATTCTCTGATACTTTGATATGGTGGACAACATGTCAGTTCATGCTGCATTAGCTCTGATTGGTTGGAGGACATCCTCCGGAAGTTGTCATCATTACTGTGTAAGTCTATGGAAGGGGGTGAGAACCACGTGCCTCCTAGGTTTTGTAGTGAAGTCAGTGTACCAAGAGGAGAATGGAAACTAGCTGTCCTCCGGCTACACCATGGTGATACCCTACAGAGTGCTGTTGAGGCTACTGTAGACCTTCATTGCAAAACAATGTGTTTTAATCAATTATTTGGTGACCTGAATATATTTGGTATAGTTTTATCTAAAAAGGATAACTTTGTTAATGTTTCACTATTTTTATTTTTATTAAATTCACTGAGGGTCCTTTCCTTCCGCCTTTGAGGAGACTCCACTGATGTCTGCATAGCCTTTTGTCTTTATTTGATGTTTTTGCTCATTTTTTCATCTTCTCTGAAACAAGTCAGGCAACAACACATACTGTATTGGCGGTAGGTATCCCAGCGGCTAAGGAGTTGGACCTGTGTCCGAAAAGTGGCCAGTTCGAATCCTTGGGCCGGGCACTGGAAAAAAACGGGCTGAATTGATCTGACAACTGGAGGGCTGTTGGGTTCACATCCTCAAATCTCCATCCAGGGGCGCTGCACTGCAGCTTGAACATGTGCTCGTCTCAACTGTATGTGTGAGGTCTGTTGTTTGGAAGGTTGAGAACGGAGCAGAAGACACATTTGTGTTGTTCACTGTAACTAATGGACAAAGTTGTATTGCATTGTATTGTAAAGAAGTCAGCCAGAGTTGACTTGGGCCATCATTCAAACAAAGACATGCCTTCCTGCCCACCAGTACATATTTCAAAACTATTTTTGCATATAATGACAATACATTCTAAAAAATATCCTGGTATTCTATTGTCCATTATTTAATTGTTTATTAAATTATATTGTTAGCTAAAAATATTACTATTTAATAGTAGTAGCCATAATTCATAAATGGCACCATGCAGGGTTCTGTATGGAACCATTTCGGTTCAGTGAAGAAGAATCTCTGGGGTTCTGATCCATATATGAAGCAAGCGATAGAACCCTTTTGGGTTCTATAAGGAATCTTTTTTTCTAAGAGTGTAGGACACAAAAACACCAACCTGCCCTTCAAGAACCTCACTTCTCATAGGTCCTCATTTTGGACCATAGCAGCAGAAAACATAGCGCTATTACCTATTAAATGCGGGAAAACACATTTCAGTTGAATACATTCAGTTGGACAACTGACTAGGTATCCCTTTCCCTTATAATTACATTTAGCACTTTACGACTTTCTATACAGTACATATTATCAATCTAGTTACAACTTGAAATGTTGTATCTGAAAAAAATGGACCCACTGTTTACAATCAGTCAATACAGAATGTGGATGGAAGACTAAATTCAAGTTTGAGCTACAAAGTTTCTATGTCAGTATCCACAAATTAAACCAACCCCCGTGGTAGGTTATTGATTTGGTATCAATTGACCAGTAGGCTATATCAGGTTCCTGATAAAGGGAGCCTAGTGGAAGACAATTAACATTTCTACCACACCGTGTACACATGTTCAACCACGCGTGACCTCGGGACATTGAGCAAATATACACAATCAAACCTAATATCATCAAGGCTATTTCGACAAATTAGACAAATTGGAATAGTAAAAGTGGCCTATACTAGAAGAAGTTTTGATACGTCCCACGCGGGGATCAAAGCGCCAGTGAGATTACGCCCTGTCTCTCCTACCCCTGGCGCGCTTCCATCGTGGTGCTGATGTTGGGAAGCACCGAAGGAGAGAAAGAAGAGGAGGAGAGGGGTGGGGTGGGGTGGGGGCGCCACACTGCTCTGCTACAAGTTCAACCCAGTGGCTCTGTTGCTGCAGCGTGAGAAACAGCCTTGACACACGGCCGGTTGCGGAACAACACACAGGACACAAACTCACTTTCTCTGTTTCTGGGGGTATATTTGAGAGAAAGTCATCTGTTTTCCGTCGATCTTTATTATTTTGAATGAAAAAAAAAAAGGTTTATTTACGTGATATATAAAGCTGGTAATAATAGAGCATTGTGTTGGGGTTGAAAAGGCAGGCGACAGGCGCTTCACTGAGTGATTTGTTATTTGGCTCTGGCGTTATATATGGAGAGAGGGAGTGCATATTTCAGAGATCGCTTTCTGATAGCGAGCGTGGATTGAATGGAATTGCGGAATTGAGACGGAAGGCATTATTCTTGATTCTAGAGGAAGAATGATACGCAAATCCAACGGGAAAATACCACTAAATGTTTTATCTGTAATTGAAAGAGGTTGATTTATAACGCATGTGGATGACATAGCCTACCTAAATGGTGCATTAGTATACATATCAACTTGCCACGCAATTGGTTCAATTGGGTAGTCTTAGTCTTACAGTTTATTGTAACATCGAAAGAAATTGGAGAATTAATCTGGGCACGATTAAAATAAATCAAATGTATCAAGGCCAAATAATGGGAATTTAGCACCACTATAACCAGTCTTAGTACATTACACGATTAGGCATTTATTTTTCCTCTATTGGAAACTAATTCAAATATTTGGAATTTTGAAGAAATGGCAATCAACACAGACACTGAATTCGAGAAATCTAACCTGGGAAAGAGCGGCGGCGCGCCCGCAAACGAGTCTCAGGAGACGGAGAAACTTCTCAGCCCCGTAACCACCGAGCCTGCTGGCGGCAACGGTATGAAAATGTCCTCCTCCTTTACCATCAACGTGGGGAGCGAAAATAACCTGGATGCGGACCAGAACGGTCACAGTGTGCCCTTTAGGTCGGGCTCTGCAGGGCACCTGGCCGCTGCCCCCCCCTCCCCGTCCCGGGTCAGTTTGAGTCGCAGTCGCACTTCTTCTATCGGGAACGCCGCGGTCCAAGAGGCGCAAAAGCCCAAAGACTATCTCATACTGGTCATATTGTCCTGCTTCTGCCCTTTCTGGCCCGTCAGCATTGTTGCTTTGGCATATTCAATTATGGTAAGTGGATATCCATAGTCTGTCTAGGAAAGTGGGGTCTAAAAACACCTGTCGTTTCTTGTCAATTCACTGTTCATCATTGTCCATGCTGTATTTATATAGAAAACATTGGGAGATAAGGGAATCATAATTTGCAATTTCTTAATAAATTAGATTTAGGTTATTAACACTAGTAATAACCTCACATAGCATAAGGTTTACGACCTTTTGCCACTAAATCGTAGCCCTATAGCCCAGATTACCTGCTAGAAATGTAAAGGTAATTTCCGATGTTGCCAACATATGCAGTGTTTACCTTGAAAGCAGTCTCCGCTAACACGGGAACATTGCCTTAAAATTTCAAATCATGCTGTAACGCTGAATTTCCGCGATATGGATTGAATAGAACCTAAAACACTGTTCAACAAATTATTTTATGATGAAGGGAAAAGGACAGTATGTCAATCACATTTGTGTTCCCAGTATTTTTTCAACTGTCTTTAGCCTACCTTGTGGAAAGGGAGGGAGGGGGGTGAGCGCCCACTCGATTACAACCCTCCCTGCTGCTTCACTCAGAAAAGATCTGCAGCATACCTGCACTTCCTGTACAGGGTGCCATGATGTCCCAACTAGACAGTCATATGGCCAGTGTTGGCACATTGATGTAGCCTTTGTTGCAGCAGATTTATCAATGACTATGCTGACCAGAATTATATTGTTTTTAAGCAATAGTGTTTCTGGTTTCAATCTGTGCGCAAATGGGGCGATTTACAGGCCATTTACAATAAGAAGTTGCATCCTGCGGTGAAACATCAGAAGCCATTTGCTTTCAATGGAAGCAAAGCGAGATATCGTGACCAGTGACTAATCGAAGCTCACCACAGCTTCCAACCTCTACTGGATTGTCTGACAATGGCTGTTGATACGTAGCACTACCTAGCTTTCTTGCTAGCTTGTTAGCACCCACATGAGGGTGAGGCTAGCGTGAGTAGGCGAGTGCTGCTTGTGCAGCGTAAATGGCCGTTTAAGCCCAGACTTGGCAAATATTGGAAAGATAAAAACGAGCTCACAGAAAAGTGGTCGTAAAGAAAAAAGAGCAATATTCTTACCTCAATTGATATCCAATTACATTATATTCTGTAGCAACATACAGTACCAGTCAAAAGTTTGGACACCTACTCATTCAACGGTTTCTCTTTATTTGTACTATTTTCTACATTGTAGAATAATAGTGAAGACATCAGAACTTTTAAATAACACAAATGGAATCATGTAGTAACCAACAAAGTGTTAAACAAATCAAAATATATTTTATATTTGAGATTCTTCAAATAGCCACCCTTTGCCTTGATGACAGCTTTGCACACTCTTGGCATTCACGCCAAAGAGTTCAATCTTGGTTTCATCAGACCAAAGTATCTTGTTTCTCATGGTCTGAGAGTCTTTAGGTGCCTTTTGGCAAACTCCAAGCGGGTTGTCATGTGTCTTTTACTGAGGAGTGGCTTCCGTCTGGCTACTCTACCATAAAGGCCTGATTGGTGGAGTGCTGTAGAGATGGTTGTCCTTCTGGAAGGTTCTCCCATCTCCACAGAGGAACTCTGGAGCTCAGTTAGAGTGACCATCGGGTTCTTGGTCACTTCCCTGACCAAGGCCCTTCTCCCCCGATTGCTCAGTTTGGCTGGGCGGCCAGCTCTAGGAAGAGTCTTGGTGGTTCCAAACTTCTTCAATTTAAGAATGATGGGGGCCACTGTGTTCTTGGGGACCTTCAATGCTGCAGACATTTTTTGGTACCTGTCCTCAGATCTGTGCCTTGACACTATACTGTCTCGGCGCTCTATGGACAATTCCTTCGACCTCATGACTTGGTTTTTGCTCTGACATGCACTGTCAACTGTGGGACCTTATATAGACAGGTGTGTGCGCCTTTCCCAATCATGTCCAATCAATTGAATTTACCACAGGTGGACTGCAATCAAGTTGTAGAAACATCTCAAGGATGATCAATGGAAACAGGATGCACCTGAGCTCAATTTCAAGTCACATTGGAAAGGGTCTGAATACTTAAGTAAATAAGGTATTTCAGCTTTTTATTTTTAATACATTTGCAAACATTTCTAAAAGCCTGTTTTCACTTTGTCATTATGAGGTAATGTGTGTAGATTGATGAGGAACAATTTTTATTTAATTCATTTTAGAATAAGGCTGAAACGTAACAAAATGTGCAAAAAGGGAAAGGTTCTGAAAACTTTCCAAATGCACTGCATCTTGTATGACCACCAATGGGCAACTCACACTGATCTGTAGGTAGAAAAGCAAGGTAGGCTTAACAGATGTAAGACAGCTGTACGGATGGCCATTGGTATTGAGGTTGCGGCTGGCAGGCACAGAAGACGTGGAGTCAATTATGTGGAGTGGAGAGGCAGAGAGAGGCAGGGCTATAGGCTTTTATTTGCCGTGCAGACCTCCCCAGGTAATGGGACTGACTGCTAGGCCCAAACTGCTACTGCATGCTCGGCACGTTCACTGGTGAAATATGGGCTTCAGCCCGATGGATCTTTTTCTCTTTCAGTTTAGGTATCGGAAGGGGGAGTCGTGTGTGTTTGTGTGTTTCTAAACGGCTAATTAGTAATCTTGTGCAGCTGCTACGCTGGGTAGATTTGAAGTCAGCGTTCCCTCTGAAAGCTTGGAAAGGACACCTGATGTTAACAGATGGGGTGTGATACTGAATGTAGAACAATGGACATATGGTAAATGCCCAGAGGAATCAAAACAATGACAGTGCAGATACAGGAAAATTGGTATTCAGTGCTTAGGCAAAGCTTGATAGCAGTTACAGGACTAAGGTATTAGATCATTTTGTATAGATAGACTCATAACAGGCGGCAGCGTTGTAGCACCAATTTAGCCATTGCTGAAGTAGGCCTACTGAAAGAGTACTACACACTATTACATCGTACTACATTTTTGAACAACATTTAACCTTTAACCTGGGCATTTTCAATTACAATTTATCAACTACGTTTAACATTTAACCTGGACATTTTAAATGGCAATTTTCCGTTGAGCTTGCTTTTTAGTCCTGAACTACAGTAGGCTTAATCTGTCCCTTGGAAACAGAAGGGTAGAATCATTGTTTCACCGATCTTACTTGGTCAGATCAGTGATCTCTTAAGATGGCGTCCTATAAGTTCAGGTACCAATCACGATAATTATGTGAATGGTAAATGAATTGCAAAAATCAAACCACTTGTTTTTAGACATATACTGACCGATAGAATGTGGTTAAGATCAGTAATATTTTCAGGGACGTAACATACAACTGATGAAGGTGTGAAGTTGTTGAATCAGGTGTTTCAGTGAACTCTTACACACCAGGGTTTCCTACCCCTGCCCTGCCCTTGGGCTCCGTTTCAATACCATAGAAATGTATCCTACTGTCCTTCCTCCCTTGTGGTCACTGATCTGATGTGACTAGATTGGTAGAAGTTAGGTCGTAGTGGAACTCTCGATCTCGCCTATCAGATCATGTTAGATCAGGGATTACTTCAAGGAGGGAGGGAAGGAAAGGAAACATTTTAGAGTTATCTGAATACACACGGGCATACACGCACACACAAGGCAGTCAATTCAGGAAGTGATTTGAATAAAAATAGCTTCTACTTTTGAGTTTATTGAGAAGTCATTGAAAATAAATGCCCTTTTTTTGATTATTTCATTGTAATTGTAGTTTACTTCTTGAATTGACTGCCTTCAATTAGAATTGAGCCCAACCCTGATGCACGCATGCACACACACACTGTCCTGGCAGGCCCTCCCTAAGATCTCCTCTCCTCCAGGATCTCCTCTCCTCCCTGCAACCACACTCCTCATAATTAATGACAGCAGCAGGCTGGAGGGAGGGAAAGCACTTTTTTAGAGACTCACAGCTCTCCATCTCCTCTTTCTTTCTCCATCTCTCTCCAGCCTCAACTGCAGTGGGAACAACTGCAAAGCTGGGGAGGGGATGTGTGTGTTTGTCATGTGGACTTGCTGGGTTGTGCTGCAGAACGACAATCACATAGGTGGGACAAGAGGCCAGGTGTTTGCTGAATTTCACATTCATCAGAAAAATATGAGCAGGTCTTCCTTGGGCTGTGGCGGTCACGTAATTTCGTCAGCAGGTGATTGTCAAGCAAATAACTGTCGGTCTTATGGTAATTGACCGTTAATTAACATAAACACATTTAGCATCTCCTGGCTTCCACACATAGCCTACAAGCCATTTTAAATTGTCTAATAAATCCATGTGATATAGCCTACACCTTCACAATAAATCCATAATTTATTTTAGACAGGTCTAAAGAAGCATAATATGAAGAAAATGTAGTTTATTTCAGAAGAAAATAATAGCATACTCCAAGTTGTCCTTATGTTAGGTCCTGATCTGGCTATGCCAAATGGCTGTGGACTACACTAGTTCATTTAGCAGACAAGATTTGTTTAGAATTCCGTGGCATTATTTTATATTATTTTGTAGTATGAAGAATACAATAGAACAAAGCTGAATTAAATAGAAATATTTTCTCCAAACGATTTGAGGGAGTGTGCACATGCGGCTATTCCGTGTTGAGCGGTTAACAAAGAAACAGGTCCTCCTATATGCTTCATTTAGAGTTATTCATGTAACTTTAGTTGTTCTACAAACGTTGGGCTATATGTTTAGATTTTTAATACATTGTAAGGCTGCAAGATGAGACTCTAATGATGATTTAAAACTCAAATGGTCTCTCATTCACAATTTGACAAGCACCTGATAATGCCTCGAATTTCACGGCGGCATCCCTTTTGTGGCCGTAATGCACCCTAAAAAAAGACACATCGGGATGCAACTGCGCGGGTCCTTATCCAATTCCGAGGTGCATATTGGAAAAACAATTAGGCTATTTCTTCATATTATAAGCGCAGCAATTCGCACATGGTAGTAGGCTATAAGCGCAAATGTTCCATTAGCTGAAAACACCATTATCAAAAGTGACCTCAAATGCAATTATGAATCTAATTATTTTATCATAAAGGTGCATTTTTATGGTGAAAATGATCTTCCCCAAACTCACATACCGCTTATATATACCAGTGGATTAATGTGCTTAATTTTAAGAAAGTATTTAGCCACTTTAATTGTGATACAAACCTTATTAAAACATATAGCCCTATGGGCTAGGCTACATGAGGTGTGACACTATGATTAGAAAAAGTAAAAAAAAAAAGGCTTTGTTTCTTACGCTGGCCATTATTCACAAGTGACTTTTCTTGATTTAATCTGGTCTTTACATATACTAAATAAGGTATGACTGACATTTGTTTTGATTTAGAATGGACCATTATCATGCACCTGTATTGAAACGGGGGCAGTGGGAAAATATGTCATCTATGCACCTAAATAGCAAATGGAGGACGCTTTTCCCATGGTTTATTTTCATGCTAGACAGGTAGGCTATGCTTATATTTACAACAGGAGTAATGTGCTTAATAGTAGGCAAGTTGAGAAATAAATATAGCTACTAACACACACACACACCAGAACTTAAACACTTATGGGAGATTCTGGAGCGGCACCTGAGACAGCGTTTTCCATCACCATCAACAAAACACCAAATGATGGAATTTCTTGTGGAAGAATGGTGTCGCATTCCTCCAATAGAGTTCCAGTTCTATGCCAAGGCCCATTGAAGCTGTTCTGGCGGCTCCTGGTGACCCAACGCCCTATTAAAAAAGTTTTTGTTCTTGTTTCCTTTATTTTGGCAGTTACCTGTATATTATACATTGACATTTGGGCTGTGCTATTTGCACATATACTGTTGTGTATATGCCTTTTTGATGTATTAGTCAACCCTTGCAGTTTTGTTACTCATACCACAGAGCATATTGAAACAGTAGACTATGTTACTCTACCAGACAGTAAATATAGTATCACTGGGCTAAGCAGAAATAATGGGTTCATTTGAAGGTTTCTGTGCCGGATCAGTCCTGATGAAGACCTACAGCATCAGAGGATGTTTTTAATATTCATAGCTAAAATAATGACTGTGTTCTGTTTAAGATTATGATTTGTATTCCTCCCTGCCTGCTCTTAAACATAGCTATCACCCCGAGTTCTGAATTTTAATGAGGCTGCCGCTACGCACACAGCATTAAGCATAGCTAGTCGCTGCTCTAACATCAAGCATTATCAATATTATCAAGGAGATGGGGAAGAACGTGTCTAGAAGTGGGATTACCATTACAGCAGAGCCTCTAGTCATCTACTCAGACATCATGGTTTAATAAAGGCTAATTGAATTCAGTTATATGTAATTTTCCCCCGGTTAGAATACTTTGAAACTGTGTCCTTTCATTCGTCCATTGTGTAGTTTTAACCAATCTGACTTTGATATAAATGAAAACATAGACCCTCATAGAGGCCAGTCCAGCACCATGGACAGCAACCACATGTTTCTTGAAGTAGTTTTGTTTCATGCTCAAATAGTATATCTGCGGTTAGCATTTTGTTCTTTTCCTATATATCTTTTGAGATGATTGGTTCGATTTTGGTTTATAAGCTGTTGGATGTGGTGATGACAGAAACAGATAATACACCACTCTAACCCAGTCTAAGAGGCTGAGGTAGGCCACTGAGTGTCGAGGAGATGCCAGTTGAGTGGAGATCTGTTTGTAACTATTGATCTTCATAATGCAGTGTAGTAGAGTGGGGGTTGTGTGTGTGTGTGTGTGTGTTGCATCCGTGGGAACAGTGAGGGGTTAACGGGAAAATGTGGTGTACTAGGGAAACCTGGGTAATTGCAACCTGGTGACATCAGAGGTTAGTTGTCTTTTGTGTCTCTTGGTCAGTCAGGAGGGCCGCGAATCAGGTCTCAACAATGGGATTTCTACTAGTCACTTGTCACGATCATCCAATGAGAAAAATGAATGGCAATTATCAAGGAGATGGGGAAGTGTTTAAATAGATGGGGAAGTTCTAGGGAAGCCTGGGTAATTAAATACATTTTTAAATACATAAATCTAAACATAATACACCATAATGGACAAAGCGAAAACAAGTTTTTAGTAATGTTTGCAAATGTATTCAAAATAAACAGAAATACCTTACTTACATACAGTTGAAGTCGGAAGTTTACATACACCTTAACCAAATACATTTAAACTAAATTTTTCACAATTCCTGATCACCACTTTATTTTAAGAATGTGAAATGTCAGAATAATAGCAGAGAGAATGATTTATTTCAGCTTTTATTTCTTTCATCACATTCCCAGTGGGTCAGAAGTTTACATACACTCAATTAGTATTTGGTAGCATTGCCTTTAAAAGGTCAAACGGTTCGGTTAGCCTTCCACAAACTTCCCACAATAAGTTGGGGGAATTTTGGCCCATTCCTCCTGACAGAGCTGGTGTAACTGAGTCAGGTTTGTAGGTCTCCTTGCTCGCACACGCTTTTTCAGTTCTGCCCACAAATTTTGTATGGGATTGAGGTCAGGGCTTTGTGATGGCCACTCCAATACCTTGACTTTGTTGTCCTTATTAAGCCATTTTGCCACAACTGTGGAAGTATGCTTGGGGTCATTGTCCATTTGGAAGACCCATTTGCAACCAAGCTTTAACATCCTGACTGATGTCTTAAGATGTTGCTTCAATATATCCATATCATTTTTCTTCCTCAAGATGCCATCAATTTTGTGAAGTGCACCAATCTCTCCTGCAGCAAAGCACCCCCACAACATGATGCTGCCACCCCCATGCTTCATGGTTGGGATGGTGTTCTTCGGCTTGCAAGCCTCCCCCTTTTTCCTCCAAACATAACGATGGTCATTATGGCCAAACAGTTTTATTTTGTTATGGCGGTTTTGGAGCAGTGGCTTTTTCCTTGCTGAGCGGCCTTTCAGGTTATGTCGATATAGGTCTCGTTTTACTGTGGATATAGATACTTTTGTACCGGTTTCCTCCAGCATCTTCACAAGGTCCTTTGCTGTTGTTCTGTGATTGATTTGCACTTCTCGCAACAAAGTATGTTCATCTCTAGGAGACAGAACGTGTCTCCTTCCTGAGCGGTATGGCGGCTGCGTGGTCCCATGGTGTTTATACTTGCGTACAATTGTTTGTACAGATGAACGTGGTACCTTCAGGCGTTTGGAAATTGCTCCCAAGGATGAACCAGAGTTGTGGAGGTCTACAATTTATTTTCTGAGGTCTTGGCTGATTTCTTTTGATTTTCCCATGATGTCAAGCAAAGAGGCACGGAGTTTGAAGGTAGGCCTTGAAATACATCCACAGGTACACCTCCAATTGACTCACATTATGTCAAATTAGCCTATCAGAAGCTTCTAAAGCCATGACATCGTTTTCTGGAATTTTACAAGCTGTTTAAAGGCACAGTCAACTTAGTGTATGTAAACTTCTGACCCACTGGAATTGTGATACAGTGAATTATAAGTGAAATAATCTGTCCGTAAACAATTGTTGGAAAAATTACTTGTGTCATGCACAAAGTAGATGTCCTAACAGACTTGCCAAAACTATAGTTTGTTAACAAGAAATTTGTGGAGTGGTTGAAAAACTAGTTTTAATGACTCCAACCTAAGTGTATGTGTCACGACTTCCGCCGAAGTCGGTGCCTCTTGTTCGGGTGGTGTTCGGCAGTCGACGTCACTGGTCTTCTAGCCATCACGATCCACTTTTCATTTTCCATTTGTTTTGTCTTGTTTCCCCACATACCTGGTTGTCATTCCCTCATTATTTGTCATGTATTTAACCCTCTGGTTTCACCCATGTCTGTGTGTGTGATTGTTTTATGTCAGTGGCACGTTCCGGCTGGTTGCGCCAGACTGTAATTGTACTTTGTGCTGCCGCACCTTTTTCCCTGTAGGCATTTGTTTTTGTGACGCAATTGTTGCGTTCAGTGTTTATACTGTGCCACAGATGAGTAAAGTGCTTTCGTTCACTATCTCTGCTCTCCTGCGCCTGACTCACACGCACCAGCTACACACACGTCTTGTGACAGTATGTAAACCTCAGACTTCAACTGTAAGACAGGATTGTGTTGAGACCAAACTGAACAGTTTGATTGAACTCTTTATCCTGAATGCCAAGCGTCACATCTGGAGGAAACCAGGCATCATCCCTACGGTGAATCATGGTGGTGGCAGCATCATGCTGTGGGCATGTTTTTCAGCAGAAGGGACTGGGAGACTAGTCAGGCTCAAGGGAAAGATGAATGGAGCAAAGTACAGAGAGATCCTTGATGAAAACCTGCTCCAGAGTGCTCAGGACCTCAGACTGGGGCAAAGGTTCACCTTCCAACAGGACACCAACCCTAAGCACACAGCCAAGACAATGCAGGAATGACTTCGGGACAAGTCTCTGAATGTCCTTGAGTGGCCCAGCCAGAGCCCAGATTTGAACCCAATCGAACATCTCTAGAGAGACTTAAAAATAGCTGTGCAGCGACGCTCCCTATCCAACCTGACAGAGCTTGATCTGGATCTGCAGAGAAGAATGGGAGAAACTCCTCAAATATAGGTGTGCCAAGCTTGAAGCATCATACCCAGGAAGACTCAAGGCTGTAATCGCTGCCAAAAGGTGCTGAATACTTATGTAAATGTGATATTTCCTGGTTTTATTTTTTACCTTTGCAAAAATCTGTTTTTACTTTGTCATTATGGGGTATTGTGTGTAGATTGATGAGAAAAAACTAACAATTTAATACATTTTTGAATAAGGCTGTAACATAACAAAATGTGGAAAAAGTCAAGGGGTCTGAATACTTTCCGAATGCACTGTATGAAGCTGCCTTGTGTGATTTACAGTAAGGCCCACATTAAACTATTCTTCAACTTCAACCAATAACATTCAACAACTTCAACCAATAACAACATATAGGCTCTGCAGACTTGATTTTATTTAACCTTTATTAAAGTTTGTCAATCAATGAATAGGCCTAACTGTCATTTTTAAATATTGGAAATACTTTAAACATCAAGGATAATCTCTTGGTCAAGTCGTTATCGTAAAATGTTCAATAAAGTTCCTGGAAAAAGGGTAAATGCATAAAAGGTCTGCAATGATATGGTCCCAAATTTTGTCAATCTGTAGGAAATCTCTCAGTTTTTGTGTTTGTGTTAATTTGCTTTTAAAGCAATTTCTCTGTGGATTGATGGACTAGCAGGTGATAAATATTTCACAGTGAAACACTTAGCGAGACTGAGTGAAACGTCCAAATTCAATCATGTCCAGGTTTGTTTGAGAAAAAGCTTAAAGCTGTAAATTGCAGTTAAACCGTGTTCCAGTGAATCTCTGTATGGATTTAAAGGTTTCAGTTGTTGTAAGATTCAGTTGTCCAACAAGAGCACAAGTCATACAGACAGGAAATAATCAGACTACAAGATAACTAAAAGATGACATGAGGAAAATGATATCATAGTTCAAGATTTGAGTTCAAGTTCACAACTTGATTATAATTCTGACTGTAAGTCGCTCTCGATAAGATTGTCTGCTAAATGACCAAAATGTAACAACTCAAATTGTGTCATGACTGTTGTGTCTCTGTGGGTGTAACTACACCTGGCCTTGTGTTGTGTGTCCTTCTCCTCTCTAGTCCAGAAACAGCCTGCAGTCGGGAGACATGGACGGAGCTAAGAGACTGGGTAAACTGGCTCGACTCCTCAGTGTCGTTTCCATAATCCTGGGTGTACTCACCATAGTTGTCTGTGTAACAGTCTCTGGTAAGTAATGCACACACGCACACACACACACACAGCTGCAGTGCATAACACATGCACACACACACACACACACACACAGCATAACAATTCCAAGGTAATATTTTAACATACATAAACATACACCAGTCTGTCATCAATCACGTTGATGACTGGATAGTGTGTGTGTCCTTGTGTGTGTCTGTCGGTGTGTGTGTGTGTCAGCTCAGCAAATTTCTGAGCTCTGTGTGGGTTGATTAAAGACTGCAGCTATAGCAGGCTGGCTGTGTGGCAAGGAGAGTAACCCTCCTGCTGTTTCAGCTACAGACCAGTCTGACATACTGTAGGAATGACTGGACCTTAACCTTTCTCTCCCCCCTTCCCCCCTCTCTCGCTCTCTCTTCCCTAACAGTAACCAAGTGACCAGTGTATAGACCATGAAACAAGAGCACTGCTGCAAGCCAAGCAGAGGATGCTGCATGGAAAAAATAAATTCCGTTGAGTCAGATTAAAAAAAAGGCAAACAATTAAGAAGTTTAAAGAGTAGGAAATACAGTAGCAAATTAATCGAACAAACAAAAAAAGATCCAGATATGCATGCATTAGATTCCAGTAACATTTGCTTGACTAATAAAAATTTAATCCTTGATATAAAAAGTGTATTTTAAAAGAACGTTGGACGATTGACTTATGGTTTGAGGAACTCGCTACTCTCATTCGATTCTCTGTGGAGTAAAAATACTCTTAAAATGAAGAAGAGAGGGATTAACAGAGGAATAAAGTGATACACTTTTCTGTATCAAGAATGGAAGGAGACCTTGAAAATGAACTCCAAGCTTTGGACTACAAACATCAAGACAGCTGTATAATAATCTGAAAATATACTTGGTTGACCTGACCTGGATTGAAGCATATACAACTATACAGATATATTTACAATATCAATATATATAGATGAATATATCCATTTCCATTTTATAAAAGTTGTGTATGTTGGGCTGAGCTGCGATGATTGAGACTGTTAAGTTAAGATGGCTGCCTGACCGGCAGTGGCTGTCGCCTGGTATAGTTTGCCGAAAAATGTAATATTTGACCAAGGAACACAATTCAGAGAAGATGTTTTTGAATTTATGTTGTTTATTTTGTAGATTTTTTACGAAAAAAAAAGAGACCACTTGACTGTAGATAGCCAACCTTTTTCATATGGTTTGTGAATTCATGTTTGTCTGTGTTTTTACTTTGGGATCAAACAAGCCAGGTGCTTAGAGACTTGAGAGGGAGTTGTACATAATGTGAGTGTTTCAGCCCCATGTGGGTTGACTGTGGGTAAGGACTCCACAGAAACAGAATACCCCCCCCCAACCCTCCTTTCCCCTGCCTTGCTATGGGAGGGGTCTGACTATATTGATGTGCATGCCTACCCTCCCCATCCCTCCAACCCCTCTCCAAATATCCATGCCAGAGCATGGGCATAAGTCTGAGGATATGCAATTTGTCAGAACAATCACTCTCCCCTTACCCACTGCCCCCCTAGCTCCCCCTCCAAATACAACCCACCCTACTCCAGTACCTTGTCTCATTACCTGGACTGTTAACGTAGCTTGTTTGACTGAATGCATTTTGTAGTAACACAAATCCTTAACCTATTGCCATCCTGCTGTATTGGTATGACATGGATTTATATGAATATATATATATATATATATATGCAATATTATATAGGCATGCTTTGGGCTAAACAGTACCCAGGTTTTTGGATGCCACTGTAAGGACCCGCTGTAATGTTAAAGGAACATTGTTTTGAGGTTTGATTGATTGGCAGCAGTTCTCTCTGTACATGTACTGTAACATACCAATTTTTCTGTATTCAAATGTGCCACTATGCGATCTGGGATAAGTCACAGTTTGTTCAGATTCAAATATGGTAACACAACAAAGGACTGTTATATTGACACACTTCAGATGTTTACTGCAAGGTCATACCACCTCTAATAAAACATTCATAACAACTACATAATGCTTCATAACACCCTTGTTTGGACTTACATTCATGTTTGTATTACTACTCATAACATTCTCTTGAACTCCAATTTGATTTCAATACTTTAAGTTGGCCAATTGTTCTTGATTCTACTGCTTGTATTATCAAGGGCTTATGTAGGTGTTAGCTGCACAAATGAGACCAAAGTGAGAATATGATAATGATTTGACTGCATTTATTTGGCCTGAATTTAAAATCTTCAGAGATATAAAGTGATTGCTAAAGCACCTGTAATCTGTGAAATAGGTCATCATAACAGGTCTCCTTTAGAGGATTCAAACTATCAACACCTATTGGTTCATTCCTTACTGAAAAAAACCAACCCAATAAAGCCCCTGTCTAAGCATGTAAAGAACTAGATCACTCCAGATCCAACCCAAAGCAAGCATTGACAAACCATTTCTAATCAGAAAGTCACAGCCATTAAAACCTGAACTCTTGACAATATGTGAATTTTTTTGGCATCTGTAGTGTATTTCTAGAAATAGGACCACAGCTGGTGAATGACTCAACATGGTCATGATGTTTAAAGGCACTGAACTCAAGACAGCCTTACAGTATATCTATGGGTATGAAAAACTTGATGCCCTTTTGATTATACAAGTTATATTGCACAGTAGGAAGCTCCTGCAGCCACAGCGTGCTTCACTGGACAGATGGGCTGAAGAGACATCCCTATCTAAAGAGCTCTAATGTTTATCTCTGGGCAACAGGCATGCCTCAGTATGGAAACTTCTCACACACACCTAAAGGGCTTTTAGAAACCTGACTTTGGGGAGAAAGTAGATGGCTGCTCTGTCATACAGTAAGAGCAAATGGCAGAGCAAATTGCAGAGAGAGAGAGAGACCCCAATCCAGCAGGGGAGATTCAGTGACTCAGTCTGCCAGAGAAAAAATGCAACTTAATACCCATAAGACACATTTTTATGGTAATTTGTCTATCACATGAAATAGTTCCCACTTACCTTCCGCACTTTTCTAACACATCATTCTCTGACCGTCTTTCTGCTGCGAGATGCATACTGCTCTTCTGTGTCAGTAAAACAGTGACTTTCAAAATCATGTCTATTATTTTTATGTCCAGATTTGTTCCCCTTTTGGATAGCATATATATATGCTGGTTTCCATCTCTGTTGTGAACATTCTGCATGTCTGGAATAAACGTTACCATGCATGGTCTACGATGAGTTTGACTGATTTATGTTGGTTGGTTTGGCATTGACGGATGTGTGTGTGCTTGTTTGTGTGTTGAAGGACAGTATATGACAAGAGGAATGGTCCAGGGGGAAAACTGCTGAGTAGTGTGTGAAAGGGGGAGTAAAGGGTCAGACAACCTGCCTTTTGAAGTGGCATCTGGGGTAAAGCTGCAGCAGCAGCTCCACTGACATAATGATTAAAAGTCAATGTCCCTTTCTGGAACAGGGAAAGGTGTAGCGCTAAACCCTCATGTTAACACACACACACACACACACACACCCTTTGACTAACGCACTTCTTTTTTCTCCCTCACACACGATAACAGAATACTCAAAACACTCACAGCACAGGGCTTACAAACACGCACCGACACACACACACACACACACACACACACACACACACACACCCCCCTCCAGTACTCTCAAAAATCCCCAAAACGCAGTCAGCACAAACAAACGACTACACAGAATCAACATTTTAGTATTTTTTAAATAATAAATAATACAATTAGGTCTCTTAACCTACAGCAGTAGCCCCTTGGTATGTCCTGCTGCACTGAAAAACTTAAGATGGGGATGAATAAATACATTGAGCCTCGCAAGTCATGTGTATTTAAAAAAAGGTACACAAAATGTTTGCTTTATTTCTCAAAAAGTAGTCTTGTTTTTGTGACGCCACATTTACTTCTTGTTTGTGGTTCTATACGCCATAATGACAAGATGGCGCCGGAGAACAAGGATGACGTTTTACATATCCCTAACCAACTGTGTTTTTGTTTGTTTCTTTGCGTTGTTTGT
The DNA here is from genome assembly GCA_003317085.1 of Hucho hucho. Taxonomy (NCBI): domain Eukaryota; kingdom Metazoa; phylum Chordata; class Actinopteri; order Salmoniformes; family Salmonidae; genus Hucho; species Hucho hucho. Next base: position 36,621 of record QNTS01007649.1, read on the forward strand.
AACTTCTTTAACTTATTTTGTACATAATGTTGTTGCTACCGTCTCTTATGACAGAAAATAACTTTAGCGTATCAGAACTGCGATTACTCACCACGGACTGGCAGAATCCTTTTTTTCCTTTAACGAGTCCGACGAGCCCAATGTGAATGATATACTGCTTTCTCGGGAACAGGCCCAGATTATCGTCATTTGCGTGAAGAGAAGGCGGAGAAAAAGGGGCCAGAGGGCAGGCTGCCTTCTGAGAATTCGTAGGCAATCGAATAAATCCCCAATTCCTTCCATTCTGCTAGCAAACTTGCAATCTTTGGAAAATAAAATCGATGACCTACGCAGAAGATTAAACTACCAACGGGACATTCAAAACTATAATATCTTGTGCTTCACAAAGTCGTGGCTGAACGATGACATCAACATACAGCTGGCCGGTTATACGCTGTATCAGCAGGACAGAACAGCGGCGTCTGATAAAACAAGGGGCGGCGGACTATGTATTTTTGTAAATAACAGCTGGTGCACAATATCTAAGGAAGTCTCGAGGTTTTGCTCACCTGAGGTAGAGTATCTCATGATAAGCTGAAGACAACACTATCTACCTAGAGTTTTCATCTGTATTAATCGTAGCTGTCTACATACCACCACAGACTGATGCTGGCACTAAGACTGCACTGAATGAGCTGTATTCCGCCATAAGCAAACAGGAAAACGCTCACCCAGAGGCGGCGCTCCTAGTAGCCGGGGACTTTAATGCAGGGAAACTTAAATCAGTCTTACCAAATTTCTATCAGCATGATAAATGTGCAACTAGAGAAAAAAATAAAATAAAAATTCTCTGGGCCACCAATACTCCACACACAGAGATGCATACAAAGCTCTCCGTCATCCTCCCAATTTGGCAAATCTGAACATAATTATATCCTCCTGATTCCTGTTAACAAGCAAAAATTAAAGCAGGAAGCACCAGTGACTCGCTCACTAAAAAAAGTGAACAGATGAAGCAGATGCTAAGCCACAGGACTGTTTTGCTAGCACAGACTGGAATAAGTTCCGGGATTCCCCCGATGGCATTGAGGAGTACACGTCAGTCATTGGCTTCATCAATAAGTGCATTGATGACGTCATCCACACAGTGACTGTACGTACACACCCCAACCAGAAGCCATGGATTACAGGCAACATCCGCACTGAGCTAAAGGCTAGAGCTGCCGCTTTCAAGTAGCGGGACTCTAACCCAGAAGCTTATAAGAAATCCCGCTATGCCCTCTGACGAACCATCAAACAGGCAAAGCATCAATACAGGACTAAGATTGAATCGTACTACACCGGCTCTGACGCTCGTAGGATGTGGCAAGGCTCGCAAACCATTACAGACTACAAAGAGAAGCACAGCCGAGAGCTGCCCAGTGACACAAGCCTACCAGACGAGCTAAACTACTTCTATGGTCGCTTAGAGGCAAATAACACTGAAACATGCATGAAAGCACCAGCTGTTCCGGACGACTGTGGGATCACGCTCTCTGCAGCCAATGTGAGTAAGACCTAAAAACAGGTAAACATTCACAAGGCCAGACGGATTACCAGGACGTGTACTGCGAGCATGCGCTGACCAACTGGCAAGTGTTTTCAGCGACATTTTCAACCTCGCCCTGTCTGAGTCTGTAATACCAACATGTTTAAAGCAGACCACCATAGTCCCTGTGCCCAAGAACACTAAGGTAACCTTCCTAAATGACTACTGACCCGTAGCACTCACGTCTGTAGCCATAAAGTGCTTTGAAAGGCTGGTCATGGCTCACATCAACACCATTATCCCAGAAACGCCTAGACCCACTCCAATTTGCATACCACCCTAACAGATCCACAGATTATGCAATCTCTATTGCACTCCACACTGCCCTTTCCCACCTGGAACACCTATGTGAGAATGCTATTCATTGACTACAGCTCAGCGTTCAACACCATAGCTTATTGATGAGCTTTGAGGGCACTAAGGACCCTGGGACTAAACACCTCCATCTGCAACTGGATCCTGGACTTCGTGACAGGCCGCCCCCAGGTGGTAAGGGTAAGTAACAACAGCCGCCACGCTGATCCTCAACACAGGGGCCCCTCAGGGGTGCGTGCTCAGTCCCCTCCTGTACTCCCTGTTCACTCATGACTGCACGGCCAGGCACGACTCCAACACCATCATTAAGTTTGCCGATGACATAACAGTGGTAGGCCTGATCACCGACAACGACAAGACCGACTATAGGGAGGTCAGAGACCTGGCCGTGTGGTGCCAGGACAACAACCTCTCCCTCAACGTGATCAAGACAAAGGAGATGATTTTGGACCACAGGAAAAAGGAGGACCGAGCACGCCCCCATTCTCATCGACGGGGCTGAAGTGGAGAAGGTTGAGAGCTTCAAGTCCCTTGGTGTCCACATCCCCAACAAACTAACATGGTCCAAACACACCAAGACAGTCGAGAAGAGGGCATGACAAAACCTATTCCCCCTCAGGAGACTGAAAAGATTTGGCATGGGTCTTCAGATCCTCAAAAGGTTCTACTGCTGCACCAGAGAGCATCCTGACTGGTTGCATTACTGCCCGGTATGGAAACTGCTCGGGCCTCCAACCGCAAGTCACTACAGAGGGTAGTGCGTACGGCCCAGTACATCACTGGGGCCAAGCTTCCTGCCATCCAGGACCTCTATACCAGGCAGTGTCAGAGGAAGGCCCTAAAAATTGTCAAAGACTCCAGCCACACTGGTCATAGACTGTTCTCTCTGCAACCACATGGCAAGCGGTACCGGAGCGCCAAGTCTAGGTCCAAGAGGCTTCTAAATAGCTTCTACCCCCAAGCCACAAGACTGCTGAACATCTAATCAAATGGCTACCCAGACTATTTGCATTGCTCCCCCCTTTTACACCGCTGCTGCTCTGTTGTTATCATCTATGCTTAGTCACTTTATTAACTCTACCTACATGTACCTAATACCTCAACTAACCGGTGCCCCCGCACATTGACTCTGTACCGGTACCCCCCTGTATAGTCTCGCTATTGTCATTTTACTGCTGATCTTTAATTACTTGTTACTTTTAATTTCTTATTCTTACTCGTATTTTTTGTAAACTGTATTGTTGGTTAGGGGCTCGTAAGTAAGCATTTCACTATAAGGTCTACACCAGCTGTATTCAGCGCATGTGACTAATACAATTTGATTCGATTTTAGACTCCCTCCTGTATGTTGTGCTAGAATCAGCAAACTTTTTACCTCTGTGGAAGAACAGTTATAGACCAATAGAAGTACTGCACTCCGATGACAAAATTCAGTCCCCCATTTTCCCTCAGAGAAGAGTAACCTGAAAATAAATAGAGATAAAGAATGAAAGGAAAAAAGTAGACAGTGACATCACATAAAAAAAGGGGAAAATGGGTGTACTTGGAATGGTTTTAGATATTTCCACTTCATGTAGCTATACCAATAAAGCAAACTTCAATATTTCACCGTCCACTGAGAAAATTTAATCAACTTCGTGACTAAAACTTCCTTGTCAAGTTACCAAATGATAAATGGTGAGATGTAAGATGTGACAGACAGAAAGACAAGGTAATTAATTTAAAACCTGGTAGGTGGCTATGGAGGTGACATGGGAGTGATGACAGGTTCCTGTAGAGTCCTGTTGGGAAGCCGTCACCCCCTGCAGTTACAGCTCCTGTGCAGTGTGGCTGTCACGACACACACACACACACTTTCGTACGTAGGTGCTCACAAGCAGGCAGGCGCACGCATAGTTTTACAAAACAGAGGTCTGAGGGAGTGTGTGGAGGTGACTCGCATCTGATTTTCAGAGGACCCTATTAAACAGTAATCTAGCTGCTGCAGCCTTGTTTACTGTAACATCTGCAGCCTCTTCCACTGTAAAACCACTTAAAATGCCATTGACAATTTCAAGTAAAAAAATTAAATCTCCTTCCAACTGTAGCATCTTTCAAATCAACGTTCATATTAGGGATGTTAAATGTTAGTTAAATAACCAATTATTCAGCCCAGAACTTCTCCAGGAGGCAGAACAGGGTGAGGCAGAAGGGAAGACAGAGGTTTGAGGCTCTGTAAGATAACAGGCATATAGGGTAGAATAGAATCATAACTTTGAAAATCAGTTTGGAACAAAAGTTTGAGCACAGATTTCCAGTTGACATCAATGTATGACTTAAGGTTTGATGACTTTTCTCAAGGTAGGACTTAGTAGCTCCTTGATCATGAAGAAGCACAGAGAGGGCTGAATGCTGATCACTCAGATCTCTGGATTTCAAGTGACCTTGTGTGGCTCAGTTGGTGAGAGCTTGGCACCAGGCAAGGTCGTGGATTCGATTATAAAAATGTATGCATGCACTCACTGTACTGTAAGTTACTTTGGATAGGTGTCTGCTAAGCAGCATTATAAGTAAGTTGAGGGAAACACGTAATGAAAGAAGTCAGAGTTCTGGTTTAACCATACACCTGTATGTGGCCATTGTTTAAAGTACTACAGTGATTATGAAGTCATCCATGCAGCACAACAGAATAATGGTATATGCAGCACTAGAGTTGAATCAATGGTCTTCAATGAAAAATACAATACATTTTCTCAATACAAGTTCAAAAAAATATATATTGAAAAATAAAATGTTAAGTGCCTAGTATCACATACCGTATATGAATAATTTATTAATAATGCACATTGTACAGCCCATGATGATGATAAACCTCCTGAATCTCCCGCCACTAAAAAACAACCATTCAACAAAAAATCCATCCACCTCAGAAATCAACAGCAAAACAGTCCCCTCTTTCATTTCTGCAATCTGTCTTCAGAGCCTTTAACTCCTTCTTGAAGCAAGTGTTCTTTATATATAATTCTTTAAAATCTAGTCATATTAGTACATTTGGTCTCCGTTCCCTTAACCAGAGTTGAACAGCACATTCACATTTGATAGAAAAACTAAACAAAAAAGATGCTGCTCCATCTCCCCATCTCCTTCTCCTCCTTCCCTCACTGCTAAATACAAATCAGGTAGTCCATGTTGGCTTTGATCAATCCTGTTAACTGATTGGGCCAAGAGGGTGTTGGTCTGTCTGTCCGTCTGCTCAGTAGCCTCCAATCACTCAAGCCCATTCTCCAGAGTTCTGATCCGATGTTACAAACGCAGAGTAACGATTGTTTGACCGGTCTGTCCGTCATTAGTGGAAAGCGTAGAGCAGCAGGAGGATGGTGCAGACGCCGATGACTGCACCCAGGATTAGGGAGTCCCGCCTCTTCCGCAGATTGATTCGCTGGATGAGGTTGTTGATGGCTGGGAAACGATCTGGAAGAGGAGGAAGTTAAGGGAAACAGAGAACCAAGTGCCAACCACCTCTTATTAAAAGTAATGTTCAGAAAATCATTAAATTGGAATTATAAACTGGGTGGTTTTAGCCCTGAATGATGAAAGCCGTAACATATAAGACCGTATACAACAAAACATTTATTTGTACTGCTCTAATTACATTGGTAACCCATTTATAATAGCAATAAGGCACCTTGGGGGTTTGTGGTATATGGCCAATATACCACGGCTAAGGGCTGTATCCGCGTTGCGTCATACAGAAGAACAGCCCTTAGCTGTGGTATATTGGCCATATACCACACCCCCTCTGGCCTTAATCCTTAATTAGAATCTAAAAAAGCCAAACTGCCTGCTTTTCTGGTGTCATTGCTAATTATTTTGATCTGTTCTGAAATTGTATTTCTGAAACAGGCAACTGATCTTTTCTTTTGACAGCAAAGTGAAATATGATCCAATATGTTATTTCCTTAGAATCAATAGGAGTTTTTCCCTCCAGAGGCTGGTGTTGGTGCCCCGTGTGAGGAAGATATCCTATCGCCCGGCCGGAAGGCCTGACAACCATGCTCAGAGCAAAGAGAAGATACCAGGCAGAATCAGGCTCCCATTAAAGTGGCACTCCAGTCTCCTTTTCACCTCATTTAACACCTGATTTACTTAACAAAAGGCACATCTCAATAGGTGGTCCATGTATGTCATGACATGATACAAGTGGGGGTGGGGGGGGGGGGCTTTCCTCTTCTGCTCCTCAAGCAAGGGGGAGGCCGATGACATCACAAATTCCCATCAGACCAACTCATTGAATGCCCTACTCCTTGAAATTGAGCTCAAAACATTTCTTTACCTGTTTAGTGACGTGTACTTCACTATATTTATACATGGGATATCCCTTTTCAACAGGAAAAGTTCAAAAACCACTGGAGGATGTCTTTAAATCTTACTGGGATAGATGTGTTTGATAACAATACAAACTGAACTTGGAGCATGCTCATTGTGCCTATATATATTTTTTTATTTAAACTATTTTACTAGGCTAGTGGGTTACCTGCCTTGTTCAGGGGCAGAATGACAGATTTTTACCTTGTCAGCTCGGGGATTCGATCCAGCAACCTTTCGGTTACTGGCTTAACACTCCAACCACTAGGCTACCTGCTGCCCCCCCTATTAAACAGTTAGGATTCGTAACATAAACCGACAGTCACTCTGGCATTCATTATTTCAGGGACTATAGCTGTATTGTGTCTGGTTGCAGCTCACAGGAGGTAATAGTACAGTAAATAGAGGACCTAATGAGTAAGAGCGTTGCACTAGCAACGCCAAGGTCGTGGGTTCAGTTCCTGAGGGGATCAATTCACATGTACTTACTTTGTAAATTTCTTTGGATAAAAATGTCCAATAAGTGGCATTAAAAGACAATTATGATCTAATAAAAGTTGTTTAAAACACATGATACCTGGAGACACTAGAATTTCTTGTCAGATTAAATACCGAAATAAGTATTTGTGAATGTTCTTTTTCATGTGAATTTGTTCTTTCTCACACAGATATGAACATAGGGTTGGCTTCCCAGACACATTTTAAGCCTAGTCCTGGACTAAAAAAACATTGTTTCATGGAGAATCTCCAATGGCATAAGGTTTGCTAAGTGTTGTAAAGGATACTGGCCAGAGTGTTGACCCTGCTGTGTATGGACTTCAACAGCCCTCTCTGGGATGTCATGTTCTCCTTGGTCGCCATGGCAATGCTGCAGGGAGAGAAAAACAGTGACGTACACAGGTTAACCTCTCTGCGCACGGATCCCTTTAGCGGGATCGTTTTCAGAGCAAACTTAACGCGGCACATTCAAAATAAAAATTCGTAATATATAACATTCTTCGATATACAAGTGTTGCATAGCCATCAAAAGCTCTGCTTCTTGGCAATATCACTGCATTGTCAGATTTCAAAAAGGCTTTACGGCGAAAGCACCACATTTGATTGTTTGAGGCTAGTACCTCACATATTTTCTACATTAGCATAAATTCATATCCAGCTCGGTTCTCAAAATGTCCATATCACAGCTAATATAAATCGCTTACCTTTCAAATAACTTCTGCTGAGGGCTTCCCAAGTGTCCAAACAAGAGAATCCATGGTTCTTTTGTTAGAAAAAGTAATTCATTATATCCATAAATCTCCGTTTGGTTGGCACGTTATGTTCAGCTACTCCACCAAGCATTGTCAGTCTACTCGCCCGTTGTACAGTGAAGGGAACGCGTTCAAGTTATACCTC
>QNTS01007651.1:12512-23089 GCA_003317085.1 Hucho hucho
TTATAAATTGATTTGCATTTTAATGAGGGAAATAAGTATTTGACCCCTCTGCAAAACATGACTTAGTACTTGGTGGCAAAACCCTTGTTGGCAATCACAGAGGTCAGACGTTTCTTGTAGTTGGCCACCAGGTTTGCACACATCTCAGGAGGGATTTTGTCCCACTCCTCTTTGCAGATCTTCTCCAAGTCATTAAGGTTTCGAGGCTGACGTTTGGCAACTCGAACCTTCAGCTCCCTCCACAGATTTTCTATGGGATTAAGGTCTGGAGACTGGCTAGGCCACTCCAGGACCTTAATGTGCTTCTTCTTGAGCCACTCCTTTGTTGCCTTGGCCGTGTGTTTTGGGTCATTGTCATGCTGGAATACCCATCCACGACCCATTTTCAATGCCCTGGCTGAGGGAAGGAGGTTCTCACCCAAGATTTGACGGTACATGGCCCCGTCCATCGTCCCTTTGATGCGGTGAAGTTGTCCTGTCCCCTTAGCAGAAAAACACCCCCAAAGCATAATGTTTCCACCTCCATGTTTGACGGTGGGGATGGTGTTCTTGGGGTCATAGGCAGCATTCCTCCTCCTCCAAACACGGCGAGTTGAGTTGATGCCAAAGAGCTCCATTTTGGTCTCATCTGACCACAACACTTTCACCCAGTTGTCCTCTGAATCATTCAGATGTTCATTGGCAAACTTCAGACGGGCATGTATATGTGCTTTCTTGAGCAGGGGGACCTTGCGGGCGCTGCAGGATTTCAGTCCTTCACGGCGTAGTGTGTTACCAATTGTTTTCTTGGTGACTATGGTCCCAGCTGCCTTGAGATCATTGACAAGATCCTCCCGTGTAGTTCTGGGCTGATTCCTCACCGTTCTCATGATCATTGCAACTCCACGAGGTGAGATCTTGCATGGAGCCCCAGGCCGAGGGAGATTGACAGTTCTTTTGTGTTTCTTCCATTTGCGAATAATCGCACCAACTGTTGTCACCTTCTCACCAAGCTGCTTGGCGATGGTCTTGTAGCCCATTCCAGCCTTGTGTAGGTCTACAATCTTGTCCCTGACATCCTTGGAGAGCTCTTTGGTCTTGGCCATGGGGGAGAGTTTGGAATCTGATTGATTGATTGCTTCTGTGGACAGGTGTCTTTTATACAGGTAACAAGCTGAGATTAGGAGCACTCCCTTTAAGAGTGTGCTCCTAATCTCAGCTCGTTACCTGTATAAAAGACACCTGGGAGCCAGAAATCTTTCTGATTGAGAGGGGGTCAAATACTTATTTCCCTCATTAAAATGCAAATCAATTTATAAAATTTTTCACATGCGTTTTTCTGGATTTTTTTGTTGTTATTCTGTCTCTCACTGTTCAAATAAACCTACCATTAAAATTATAGACTGATAATTTCTTTGTCAGTGGGCAAACGTACAAAACCAGCAGGTGATCAAATACTTTTTTCCCTCACTGTATATGTACTAGCTCAATTACCTCGTACCCCTGCACAATGACTCAGTGCTGGCACCCCGTGTGTATATAGTATAGCCAAGTTATCGTTACTCATTGTGTATTTATTATTATGTGTTATTACTTTTCTATTATTTCTATTTTCTCTCGGCATTGTTGGGAAAGGCCCGTAAGTAAGCATTTCCCTGTTCATCAACACCTGTTGTTTACCAAGCATTTGACAAATAAAATTTCATTTGAAACATTTGATTTGACTTCACTGTTCCTAGTTCAATCCCACTATTAGTTATTCAGAAGCACATCGCCCTCAGTCATTTGTTGTACCCTGGTCATATGAGAGCATCTGTCCTCCTCATGCACATGTGAAAGTATTGTTTTTCATGCGAATGATGCATGACATTTGTTAAAAAAAAAGTGGTTTACTTGTAAAGTAACCACATGATGATAAATGGCTACCATCTTTGCCACTTCTGAGTAGAGACCAGCAATTCATTGGTCATTGGTTATTAATTCATGACCAGTTGGATAAATTAAGCCATCTGTTAGAATGAGAGTTAGGGTCACATACAGCAGTCCCCAGCAGATGCAGAAAGAGCAATGAAGGTTTCTCCTCCTGCAAATAATGTAACACCAGCATGATGTATGTATTTATTGGTTTCCAAAATAGATTTCATAATAGTTCCAATTTCCCCATGTATTGTTCCAGTTTTTTTTACATAGTATTATACTCATTGGACTGAGGTCAATCATAAGTAGCCTAGGTGCTGACAAAATAACATTCGGCTTCATTTAGGAACTAGAAGTATTGCCTCTTTGTGTGCTGTGTTTCTATTGTGAGTCTCTTTTTATCCTTAAACCAGTAGTGGAATGTTCAAAATATGATTGTAATCTTTCAGGAGGAACAAGTTCAGATGATGAAGAAAGATCTTTTCAAACGTAATTCACCCTTTTGGTCAAGAGCTCCTCTTAACCCTTTTGAATCCCTGTGATGTCTGCCCTGTTTTGGCAAGAGCAGAGGACACAACATTATGGTGTGGCCGCTGGGAGTTTCAATGACTCATACTGGTGGATTCTAAATCTTAGAACAGTCATGGTGTTCTCATTCTAGAAGTTTCCATTTAAAAGTTATTCTCTTCTCCCTCCCTATTTTTTCTTTCTCTCCCCCACTCCAGTCTCACCCTTCTTGTTGTTCACTCACATCCTTCTTTCTTTTCTCAGTTTTTCACTCACATACTGTACCTCCACTCTCCTGCTCTCTCTTTACTTTACTCCCTCATTCTTTCTCCGTCTCATTTTCCCTCTCCCTCTCCTTGTTACTTTTTCTCCTGGGCTTGGAGGAAGTGACTGGGTTGTTTCTGGGTCCTGAGGGAATACAGAGATGGAGCTCCTTTTCCTGTAACCCTTTCTTCATCAGACCTCAGGCACTCACACAATAAGCTATTTTAATGGCACATCAATAATATATATATCCTTTATAATGAGCAGTGAGAAAGGGTTACCCATGATGTGCCCTCTTCCAGTCTGGGGTCTAGTGTTGAGGGGTGGTGGTGTTGAGTGCCTGTGCATGGTGATATCTTTTGAGTGGGTGTGCTGTATGTATGTCGTCATCTCACTGCTGCTGTTGAAAGGTTACTACTGTCATGGTGGATTTGGTACTCACCCCTACAATTTCCCAGCGTGTTTAGATGGAAGATGAGAACAGAGTTACTGTATGCCCTCCACATTTGTTTCTTCAGAGCTTATACCTAAAACAATGAACTGAAATGATTCAGCTGTGTTTGTGGATCTGTGGGAGTCCCATGGGTTCAAAGGATCCTGGAGTGTGTGTGTGTGCGCGTGCGTGTGTGCGTGTGTGCGTGTGTGCGTGTGTGTGTGTGTGTGTGTGTGTGTGTGTGTGTGTGTGTGTTTTCAGCTGTGTGATGAAAGGGTAGCGGGTGCAGACGTGGGAGTGTGTGTTAACCTATCTCTTCAGAACTGTTTGACTCTTTCACAAAAACAAGAATGTACAAAAGTTTGCATAGCCTACCTCATAACACTGGGCACTACATACACATTAGTATATACTGTGTATGTTGGTATAAACTGTGTATGTAGTTTTAGTTTAGTTATGACATGTTATAGTATGTATAGACTAGTTATTACACTGTTATTATACTCTATTGTAATATTTACTGATGCTTTCTAGTATGATAGAATCACATTTCTATTGATTTGTGATGACTGGTAAGAGTAGGAGTCTAAGACATGTACACAGACTTCCCAGACATTGGTTGCTCATCATCACTGGCCCTGCCTGTTTGTATTTCCGCTCTCTGACAGTGTCTGGATCCACAACAGGGCCTCAGACACCATTACATTTGTTTTGAGGCTTATTTTCTTGGCTGTAACAGTGTCTCTCTCTCTCTCTCTCTCTCTCTCTCTCTCTCTCTCTCTCTCTCTCTCTCTGTCTATCTATCTATGTACCTCTCTCACCATCTCTCTGCCTCTCTTTCTCCCTCCCTCTCTTTCTTTTATTTATGTATGTAAATATGGGTTGATCGTGTGTGTGTCTCTCTCTCTCTCTCTCTCTCTCTGCTTCTCTTTCTCTTTGCCCTTCCTAGCTCTATATTAGAACCAGCTGTGGAACTAAGGGCTGAATGAATGGCTCATTGTGATTTGGCTGTCGTTCCTCTATAAGGCTCTGTTTCTCTCACTCTCTCCTTCCCTCCCTCTGTCCCATGACAAAAGTATTCAACAATGGACTGAGTAAGATAAAAGTTCATAATGTGACATTCTGTAAATGGAAATCACTGACGTCATTTGGCCACAACTCCACAATGAAATGTACTAGTTAAGTCCCAGACTTCGCAGTGAAAGCCAAGGTACGAGATAAATAAAGAACCTCCATTACCACGCAGCTTATCTCCTGGAACTTGCACGTATTTGTGACAGGACGAATCTGAAGTCTCATGGATTTGCAGATAGGGAATATTGGCTGTATTCCTTGCAAATCCCGATGTATAGGTAATGTCATGGAGATGCCTTGGCAAGATACTGGGGTGTTCCTGTGAAACCAGAGGGGTGTGTTACATGGCACCGGGTTCAAGAGTGTGAGTCAAGAAGTGCATGAAAACTTTGCTCAATGTCATGAAAGGGAGGTTCCCAGCCCCAGTCAGCCTTGGTTGATTAGCCATACAGCAGTCTGTTGTTGTGGTTCAGACTCAGAGGGATGAGAAGCGTTCTAAAGGCACCAGCGGCATGGAGGTCTGTTGTTATTCAGAAATTAGCTCCATCTACTCATCAGTTTGATTGGCATGTTGTAGTGAGATGGAAATGATTTTTTTCTGTCGCTCTGAGGCAGTGGAATGTGTTTCTGAGGTTGGTTTTCTACTGCAGACCTGGGTGTTTTAGTCTTACAGTAACCAGTCCTTGGAAACCTGCCTAAACATTGGGTGATCCCTGTTTTGTAAGAGAGGCCTGTTTGTAGCCCTCTGGAGTGGCTGGGATGGACCTGTTAGAGTTGTCATGGACGTTTTGAGATTTGATGATTTGATTTGATCTCAATGATGTGCTTCATTTGGAACTTGGATGCATTTATGACAAGTATATTTTGTGGGTCTTTCTGGTATTTTCTGTTTTCTGATCTCTATCTCAGTAGGATTATGAAATGGATGTTATGATTTCTTAATATAAATGTTCATATCTTTCCATTCTTTTCCTGCATGCTGTGCTCAGGTGCTGGCCGTGAGAAAGAGGGGAGGGAAGAAAAAGAGGAGAGAAGAGAAGCCAGAGTGAGGAGATTGGGGAGGAGGAGAGACCAACCCTGCAGCACTCTGAGCAGCTGGTATGGAGCAGAAAATAAATCCCTCTTTTCCTAATTCATAAACCATTCCCATTCCCAAACTTGTGCAGAATAGCAATCACACAAAAGGCAGCTATTTAAGACGTGGGTGGAATATTCCATGATTTTCTCTGGGTAGTGGGATTCAAGATATTTATTACCTTGGAAATAGCACAGCTTAATCCTTTGCCGTGGCAATAAAAAGGAGGTAAGACAGTGAATAAAGACAATGTGTTGGACAAACAGTCAGGTCCAAAATTATTGGCGCCCTTGATAAAAATTAGCAAAACAGACTATAAAATAAATAATACAAATACTGAGATATATGGTATGCTCAAAGAAATTGGTATAATTGCTCAGAGAAAGAGATTTTGTTTAACCTCTTGGGGATAATTAAGGAGCGCTGGGGCGCTAGCGCCCCGTTCCCGACACTACCCGGTGAAATGTAAGGCGCCAAATTCAAAATCCAAAAGTTGAATTATTAAATATTCATCAATATACAAGTGTTGCTTAGTCATCAAAAGCTCTGATTCTTGGCAATATCACAGCGTTGTCAGATTTCAAAAAGGCGTTACGGCGAAAGCACAACATTTGATTGTTTGAGGATAGCACCTCTCCTATTTTCCACATTAGCATAAATTCATATCCAGCGCGGGTCCCACAAAACCCATATAAGAGCTAAAATAAATCACTTACCTTTCGAAGAACTTCTACTGAGGGCTTCCCAAGTGTCCAACGAAGTCATCCAATGGTTCTTTTGTTAGAAAAAGTCATTTATTATATCCATAAATCTCCGTTTGGTTGGCGCGTTATGTTCAGAAAATCCAGCGTCGAGTCGCCCATTGACCCGTGAAGAGAACGCGTTCAAATTATACCTATCACCTTTCTCCAAACAAATCAAATATCATTTTTAATGTATCCTTAGGTATCCTTTTATGTATATTTACTATAATATTTAAACCGGACGATAACATGAACGATAGGAAAGGAGTGGCAGGCATTTTACTTTGGGCACGCCAGACTCTCCAAAACCGACACTGCTGCTGATCCCTAAGTAGTTAACAAGTAAAGCAATTTTTCTCAAAAAGATAGGGTTCAAAGTGATTGGCACCCCTGTTTTCAATACCTTTCAATACCTCACCTTGCGAGGATAACAACACTGAACCGTTAAAAAATATATATATATTTGGAGAACACATTGGGAGGGATCTTAGACCATTTCTCCACACATAATCCCTCCGGATCTTTGATATTCTTTGTCTGCGCCCTCTTCAATTCAAACCACGAGTCCTGGTACTGGGTAAAATTCAGAATGCCGTTGACCTTAGAGCCCCAGGACCAGTGGAAACAAAATAGCCCCACAACATCAAAGATCCACCACCATATTTTACAGTAGTTATGGGGCTCTTTTCTGCATATGCATCTTTCTTTAGATGTAAAACCCAGCACTAGTGTGCGTTGCCAAAGAGCTCTATTTTCATGTCATCTGACTATAGTACTGTTTAGTACCGTTTAGCAAACTACAGGCGTTAAATTTTTTTGGATGACATGAAAATAGAGCTCTTTGGCCACTGTTGAAAAATATAGCTAACTAAAATCTTACATTAACATCCTACATCTTTATAAAAGTGTGTCTTTAGCAGCGATTTAAAAAGAGGCACAGAATCTGCTAGCCTGATCTACTCTAGACTTTGGAATGGCCAACAGTGCTCTGCCAGAGGATCTCAGGCTGCGTCCTGGCTCGTAGGGAGATAAAATATCTGAGATATAGGATTGGGCAAAACCAAGTCTAGTCTTAAAGGAAAAATTCCTTTAAATTCCTGTAATTTACAGTGTTAAATAACACTAATATGTGATAAAAAAAATCGCAACAAATATTGTTTTCTTTTATTTTGTCGTTATAATAAGGTTGGTAGCAACATGAAATGTGCTAATAATTTTGGAAATCTGTTGCATCTCAAGTCGACTACAAAACCCACAATGCAGCGATCTCTTTATGGGTTGGCTGGATAGCTACCTAGCTTGTTAGCTAGTTAGCCACCCAGTATTGAAAACTGACATGTATGTTTGATGTTTTCGTAATCTAAAAGTCCTTTTCCTCTTAACTTCCAGTTTAGTGAGAGTGCTGGTCACAATGCCATGTCATATCAGCTGTCTTTCTGCCTGCGTGAACGGCAAGAGATCAAATACACATGAAAACATGAAATGACCCCAGGAATCAATAGAACATCGCTCAGAGATACACAAAAACGATATAACATTCAAAATGGGTGAATCTTTTCTTTAAACATGATTAATACATCTATTCTGAAAGTGACTGGTAGCTAAAATATGTGTGGTATTGTTCCATTTTCTACTGCCTGTTAAAATCCAAGCTGCAGCATTTTGAACTGACTGTAGACGATGGAGTGATTTCTGACTGAGACATTTATACAAAGAGTTACTGTAATCTCGGCGTGAGGAAATTAAATAATGTATAACTTTCTCCAGGTCAGTGACTGAAATAAAAGACTTGACTTTAGCTATATTTCTTAGATGATAAAGGCAGGACTGGACAACTTTCTTTACATACAGCTTGAGGCTTAGGTCAGGGTCAAAGAAGACACCAAAGTTTCAGGCTATAGGCTTTACATTGGTGGACAAATTGCAAAGATTATTTACAATCTGGGTTCTAGCAAGGTGGGGACCAAATATCATTGAGCTGGAGAAAATTGTTAGACATCAAGCATTTGATGTCAGCAAGACACTTGTGAAGGGTAGCTACGCAAGCTTGGTCACTGGGTCTGATTGGTAAATAAAGCTTTGTGTCATCTACAAATCAGTGAAACTGAATGTTATTATTGCGGATGATGCCACCAAGGGGAAGCATGTACAGGGGAAAAAGGATGGGGCCCAGAATTGACCCCTGAGGGACACCATAGTGAATAGGTGCTAGGGATGATACTGAAGCACCCAGAATCACTGAGAAGCATCTACCACATAGATATGACCTGAACCAGTCGAGGGCAACGCCAGAGATTACCCTCACCTATCCAGCTGGCCAACAAGGATGTTATGATCAATAGTATCAAACTCAGCACTGAGATCCAAAATAACTTTACCCAGTACCAGGACATTTTGTCCAAAAAGCTGGTTGCCTTTGCCAGGAGGCTGAAACTTGGTCGCAAGTTGATCTTCCAGCAAAACAATAATCCCAAGCACACACCAGAAGTCACAAAGAAATGGTTAATTGACCACAAAATCAACATTTTGCAATGGCCATCTCAGTCTCTGGACTTGAACCCCATTGAAAACCTGTGGTTTGAATTGAAGAGGGCAGTCCATAAGAGCAGATGAAGGATCTGTAAAAATGTTATGGTCTAAGATCCCTCCCAATGTGTTCTCTGAACTCATAAAACATTTTAGAAAAAGACTCTTGCCATTTTCCTCGCGAGGTGAGGTATTGAAAGGAATTGAAAACAGGAGTGACAATAATTTTGACCCCTCTCTTTCTCTGAGCAATTGTATTAGTATAACATATAATTTGTCCCCAAAAACATCTACATACAATATCTCAGTATTTGTATTATTTATTTTATAGTCTTTTTTGCTCATCTTTATCAAGGGGTGCCAATAATTTTGGACCTGACTGAAGTACTAGCCCTGAGAGTTTTCTTCCAGAACTAAACCTACTGTATCTTACCTACTAACACCGATGGTCACCCTCCTCTGATCACAAAGATATGTGCATTGTGTATGTATGTGTGGTAAGAAATGTGGTATGTCGTTTTGATACAGGTGAGGGACATCTGTAGATTTTATTGAGGGACTGTGTAATAACAATGTAGCGGTATATTGGCACATTCTGAAACAGCTTCGGTGCTCATAGTGCAACAAGTCACTATGATTAAAAGTAGCAAAGCACCAATCACGCAGCCATACTCTGGCATCCAACAGGACATCAGCAGTCTCAGAGACGTCCTATTTTGTGCTTGAAGGAGCTGAGTTTTTCTCCCCTTGATTTCTAATCTTAATAGTAGGAGTGGGGACCCTGGAGGCGGGCAATGTTAACTTCCGCTGGTCTGGAACGTAGGGAGGAGGGGAGGGGGGCATCAGTCTGGGGCAGCTCATTCCTGCTGGAGGAGGGTAGAGAATGGCTGCAGGAGGAGAGGAGGAGGTTAAGGTCTGGGAGTGTATCACTGAAGAATGGTTGGTTGGCTGGCTGTGCTGGTGCTGCTGAGGAGGAGCAGGGGGTACACGACTCTGTTCACTGTCATCTCAATGGAACACTGTTTACAGCCAAGAGAATGAGGGAGTAAGGTCACCCACATACATGGTGGAGCACACAGACACGGCAGACACCCACTTACGGGTGGAGACGCACGTACAAACACATGCACGGATGCTGACACACACACACACGCATATGTGCACACACACTAACACACAAACACCCAACGAGGCACTGTTGTAGAGGGAGATGCAGAAGGTTTGGGGGAGGGGAGGAATTGGAGCACCAAGCAAAGCATTAAATGGAGAGAGAGAAGAAAGCGGCCCGTAACAGAGTACGTGTTCACTTGATGTGAGTAGGAAAATAAAGGAATATTAAACTAAATTGAGAGTTAGTATGAGAAGGAGAAAGAGAGCGAGAAGGAGCGTGTAGATAGGAGAGGAGAGTTTTGGCCGTCGTCATTGCTGAGGGCTGGGATGTTTGTCACGCTGTGTAGCTGAACTGAATACTCTAATTATATCTCATCAACTGTGCCCCTGTCAACCAGACCTCCACCTTCCTGTACTCTCTCAATGACAAACACACACACACCACCTTCCTGTTCTTTCTCACAGACACACACACACACACACACACACACACACACACACACACACACACACACACACACACACACACACACACACACACACACACACACACACACACACACACACACACACACAGAGACACAGTCACGTTCCATATTTCAGATACTCTCACATAAGCATTAGTACTGTACTCATATCAGGAAATACACATGAATACACACTACCACTACATGTCACTACATACTAACACTACATGTCACTACATACTAACACTACATGTCGCTACATACTAACACTACATGTCGCTACACACTAACACTACATGTCACTACATACTAACACTACATGTCACTACACACTAACACTACATGTCACTACATACTAACACTACATGTCACTACACACTAACACTACATGTCACTACACACTAACACTACATGTCACTACACACTAACACTACATGTCACTACATACTAACTCTACATGTCACTACACACTAACACTACAT